>PVLC010021131.1:0-28344 GCA_004027655.1 Graphiurus murinus
CTCCTCCTCCTCCTCCTCCTCCTCCTCCTCCTCCTCCTTCTCCTCCTCCTCTCTCTTTTTGCATACAGAGGATTGAACCTAGGGGTATTCTACCTCTGAGCTACAACCCCAGCCGTATTTTTTATTCTTTATTTTGAAACAGGGTCTCACTAAATAGGCGAGGTTGTCTTCGAACCTGTGATCCTCCTGTCTCAGCCTCCCAAGTACTGGAATTACAAGTGTGCACCACCACGCCTGGCTCAAATATGTCATTTTTCTGTGTGTGTGTGTATGTCTCTCTCACTACAGCATGAACTCTCTCAGGACAGAGACTGAATCTTAATTCGTGTTGCAGCCTCTGCAAGGCAGTGAGACCTGGCACCCGCTTGTTGAGTCCATAAAAGAAATGATTGACTACGTTTTGCTTGGAGGTCACTCTGCATTATCTGAGAGACAAAGCTCTCAAGACAAGGGGCTTCTGTCCCCTTTCAGAATCATATATTTCATATATGCTCAGGTCCAAATAATTCAGAAAGGTTTTGAATCCATGTGTTGGGTAAGAGAGAATCTTGGGTTTTGATTATTTGCTTTGGATTGGTCTTGATTTGATATGGGTTTTTGTTTATTTCTTTCTGTGGTACTGAGGGTTGAACTCAGGGGCCTTCTACCTCAGAACTATGCCTCTGGTCATTGGTCATTTGTATTTGTTTTGTTTTGAAACAGGGTCTCACTAGGTGGCTGAGAGACTTCCTACGTTGCTGAGGCTGTCTTCAAACCTGAGATCCTCCTGTCTCAGCCTCCCAAGTACTTAGATTATAGGTATGTGCCACCATACATGGCTGGTTTGGTGTTTTAATGAATTGTCATTTTAAGAATCTTTAAAACTAGATGTTAACACGGTTAACGGGCTACACAAGCCATCTGGCTGTCATCCCTCTTGCTTAAAGTGCAAATCATTCTGAGAATTGCTCTTCTCTGAAATCTGAAATATGGTGATTCGGAGAATTCCAAATAGTGGTGCATACATTTTCAAAACTTTGGAGAGGAAGAGAGGAAGAGAGAAAGAGGGAGAGGGAGAGGGAGAGGGAGGGAGAGAGAGAGAGAGAGAAGAGTGAGCTAACATTTTTGCAAAAGGAAGAAAGGAGAGAAAAAAGAAATCCTGCTCTCATTTTGGCAGTAGAATTGTGTGGGTACACGCATCTGATAATGGGGTGAAGGGCAGCATTAGTAAAGGGTTAGGCAGGCACACAGATTGCAGGAAGGGACTTGTGGACAGCCTTTCTGGTTCTGTGTATTCAGCCCAGCCTTCATTGCCCACGGATGCTCTTTTTATGAGAATTGGCACATATTTAACTGGCACAGCTTTTGGCTTCTAGGCTTAGTTCTACCCACAGAAGAGACATTCATTCACATTTTAGTTATCACTTCCATTAAAACCAGCAAGTACACATGGTACCTACTCTAACAGGGGAAGACACGGCCACATAAATACATCCCCCAAATGCTAAAACTAGGGTATCTACAGACAGGGTGGTGGTATTTATTGAAAATAAGTACATTAACTGAAAATTTAATATGTGTTTCCTACCTAAATATAGTGGGGGGGGGGAGAAACAACCATTTTTCAGAAGGCCAGGAGGAGCAATTCCATTAAGATATTACATGAAAAAAAAAAAAATCCTAGTCTCACTTTGTCTATTTCAAGCTCCATTTTACTCATATTGCAACTTAGAGAATTATTCCGAGAAACAGAGTAGGAGGAAGAAAATGAGCTGCATTTTGTTGGAACTTTAGATACATTTTTCTTTCCTGTTTTATCAGTGCCTGCAGGCGACATCTTCTTAATGAGGGTCTTCAAACTTCTCCTCCTTTTAGAAGTGTCTCGGCTGTGCCCTGGGACAACAGTCGCTGATTTTAGCTTTTAAATATCCTCCTGATATAGAGTAATTTTTTTTTTCTTAGCACTATTCATTGTCTTACCTGCCTTAATGGGAATTATGGGTTTGATTAATGGGCTGAAAGATTTGGTTCATTTTAGTTTCCTTATCTCTATTCCTTTCTGATGCATGATGCTTCCAACGGTGTCGGAATATTTGAGAATAGTATCTGCAAGGGAAGTTTAAAATAAGAACAGAAATAGAAACGGGATGGTTTCTCCGTGGTCCCAGCATTTGCGGCAACCCTTTATATTAAAAGTATTCAAATGCACATGGATACCATTTAGCTATATATTCCTTGAATGCGCTATTTTATATAAGCATCGAGCTTGGCACTGGGAAGGGCCCAGACTGTTTTAGGTTCTGCTAAATCAAAGGGAGACATTGGCTCGCCATTTAGCTTCATTTAAACTGTGTCAACGGATATGATAACGGAAATAGGGAAGGGAAGAAAAAGCAGCTATAGCAGAGCTTATTCTGTTTTAATTTGGTCGCTAGGTATAGTTAATCAAATAGATAATCAGGAAACACCTGTGTTCAGTCAGGGAATAAAAATGTGTGACACATACTTCTGATGAAACAAACCACCAATCTCAGAATCCACAGATGCTACAGAAATAACCACAAATAACCAGGCAGCTCACCCCACCATCACCGGGAGAGCAAGCTTTGGGCCAAATATGCATGTTTATCACCCGAATGGCTCTTAAAGGTGAAGACTTGCTTACAGATTTACTATCAAGTGCTCAGGATTATCGAAGAACACAAACTATTTGGGTGTGGGAAGTAAAATTAAGGTGAGATTTCAGTAAAGAGCTTCACCTTGTTTTATCTAATAGAAATGTGCTATCTTGGCATGTCCACACCTTCGTGTAGAAAGTACCTGAAGTGTGTGAATAGCTTCTACCCGTAGGATGATCATGAAAACTAATAGCCTATCATTAGAGCGGCACTAATACTAACTCTTTCGAAAACAGAGTATATATATATATATATTTTTTTTTCTCCGTTGGGGCGAAATGTGAGTAAGTTCACTAAAATAAGCTGGAAAATATTCCTGACTCGTTCAAATGCAATCTGTGAGCTCCAAAAATAAATAAAGATTGCTCCTAAGAAGTCTAGAACATGCTATGATGCAAAGCAATGGTAACAGATTAAGGACTCTGATGCTTCCAAACATCTGAATCAGCCCGTTCTGCCTGGTTCACACGAAAAGAAGATGTGAGCAAAAATATGAAATGGTAAATTTTCTCACAGGTTCCCAGACCAGGAGTTTAAACATGCATTTAATGAAAATTCAGGAGTGGTCATAGGTGTGTGTGTGTGTGTGTGTGTGTTCAAAATGTAACATAAACAGAAATTAGTATTTCATTCTTATTGATAGGCTTCGCATGCACTTAATAGCACTGCTACTGCAGAAGTGAAGATTATGCTTAATTATTATTGATGAACATAGGATGCACTTAGCAGTATTGCTATTACAGAAATGAAGATTATGCTTAATTATAAAATAAATACTTTCTAGTTAATCATACATACACATAGGTATGCAGAGACATTTTCTCTCCAGCACTGTCCCCTGCTTGCTCTCTTGCTCTCTCTCTCGCTCTCTCCTCTGCCAACCTCTTATCTGATCCTTAATAAAGGAGAATTTGAGCCCAAATGGTAGTGGGTATGAAGTTGCTCTAAAGTTAAATTTCATGTATCATGTATCGCACCCAGGGAAGATGTAAATGTTTCACAGGAATTGTGATGTCATTCGTGCTTCTGCCCAAAGGAGGAGACAGTTTCAGCTCAATCCGTGTCAGGAAGAAATTCTCCATGCCAAAAGTACATGTTTTATACATGGCTGGTAAAATGCAGAGGTAGCATTCAGATCCCAGAGAGCTAGAGTACAGGAGCTTATCATGTACGGAGAATGAGCACAGTTTCTGTGATGACAACTTCCTCTTGGGAAAGGACTTTCCAGATGGCCCTGAAAGAGGAAAATGCCATCTTTAAAATGTTATTAACAGCCAGGTGCTGTGGTGCACACCTGTAATCCCAGCACTTGGGAGGCTGAGACAGGAGGATTGCAGGTTCCAGACTAGCCTCAGCAACTTAACTAGACCCTTAGAAACTTAGTGAGACCTTGTTTCAAATTTTTAAAAAAGGGGGGAGGACTAGGGGTATATCTCAAAGGCAGAGCATCCCTGAGTTCAATCCCCAGTACCACACAGAAAAAAAGAAAAAAAAAGAAAATGGGGGGGGGGGAGGAAGGAAGGAAAGAAGGAAGGAAGGAAGGAAGGAATAGGAAGGAAGGAAATTAGTATTGTTAGTACCTTTTTTTCCCTGAGAGTTTCAGCGATGGGAGAGATTAATGCTGAAGCCTCATTTGACGTCCAGAAAAAAAAAAAATAGTATCATTGTTCCTTCATACTTACTGGTGTCAGACATAAAATTACAGATGATTCCATAGAAAATAGAAATATTATTTGATTAAAATAGACTAACAGTTTCTGAAAATAGATAAGAAAGATTTCCTTCATGGTAACATAGTCTGCCGTGATATTGAGAGTCAATTTTTGTTAAGACACAGTTTACGTTGCTTCTCATTAACTTGAATTCAATTTCTCAGAACCAATATTCTCTTAAGTAATCAAGAAATGTCTCAAAATTGGAAATATTACTCTTTTAGTTAAACCAAACTGAGTTGAATTTTTTAAAAAAAGGTTTTAGTTCATTACATTTTTAAGTTGATGACAAACATGAAATTTCCAGAGAATACTTTGGCTGATGAATTTGCTTCTTTTTGAAAATATAGTATATTTGTTCATGTTCTTTCTATAGTCAGATAGATATTGGTTCAGATACCCATTCTGAAATGTATTGGCTACAGAACCTTTGTTAGGAAGTTAGTTGTTCAACCCCAGTGCCCATGAAGTAGGAAAATTATGCCCATAGTAAATGCTTATCATAGGATGGCCACTGCCACATTCATCATCAATACAATTATCATCATCAAAAGTTGGGGGGAGTTGGGCTTGGTGGCATGCACCTGTAATCCCAATACTTGGGAGACTGAGACAGGAGGGTCACAGGTTCGAGGCCAGCCTCAGCAACATAGCAAGATTTTCAGCAACCTAGCCAGACCCTGTTTCCAAACAACACATAAAAAAGGGTTGGAGGAGGGACTTTCATGTGGAATGCTGAGTTCAACCCCCAGTTCCACAAAAAAAAAAAAGAAAAGAAAAGAAAAACAAATTGAGGAAGAGAAGATGTGGTCCAAGCTATGCTTTAGGAGCTAAATTTGGCAGGGGTGTGAAGAATGAACTGGGCAAGGCAAGCAAATACGAAACGCTGATGGTTTTATTTAGAGTCTCTCTCTCTTTTATCATCACACTTGCAATATTCCACACCTAGCAGAGTTGGAGTAGAAAACCTAACATTAAAACAAAAATGAGGCAAAGTTGGCATTTCTGCCTGAAGTAAGAAGCAGTAGCCAAAGATGCAGACGGAAATACCGCCTCTCCCCTCGTTGCTCAGGCTCTCCGCTCTGACGGGGGGAGGGGGGGGGGACAAGGACTCGGAGCTGTGTCTGAAGCTCTCGGCCTCAGCACTCGCTTGTGATGCTCCTACACGGTTTCCTTGCTGCCTCTGCTCCTGGCCATCTGTTACCATGGCGTCGTGCCAGCTTACAGGATAGCTCGCCGGCACTGCCAAAGCCCAGGGGCCAAGAAAAGGTTTTAGACAAGGAGCCCTTACAAAACTCGCAAGGATGCCTGAAGAAAGCTCTGGGTCTCCTCTCCCTTGCCCCCCCCCCCCCCCCGCCTCCGGCCCTCAACAGCAATACTGAGAGTGGATTTATTTATTTACTTATTTATTTATTGCCTCACAACATTTTATTTCACCTGTTGATTTAACCAGTTGAGTCTCCAATCTAACTCTTGAAATCTGCAGAAGGAAAAAAAAAAACAGAACCATGTGTAGATACCTGTGGCTGCCAAGCAGACAGGTGGTGTTATTGCCTGCTTCCTGGCTGTGCTAACACGAGGCAGCAGAGCTCCCAGCATACGCTGCTGCTCGCACCTCCTCTCAGACTCAAAGTTCTCCTTGATTCCCTGCGTTTCCCCATCCTGACACCACCGGGAAGATTTAGCAAAGATTTTCTTGTTTTATTTGCCTTCCACTGTGACCACACTAATTTAAATAGGAAATATTAAGATATAACCAAAGGAGATATTTTTCTCAGACACAAGAGAAAAAAAATCATCTGACTGCAATGGATGTTTTAAACTAATATTTTATGTGAAGTGGGAAAATGTTTTATAATTATACTAGAAGTCATATACGTTTGAAGCAGATAGAACCAGTGGTGTAAAAAATTGGTAACTAATAAAATTTTTAAAAAAACTTCAACCAAATGACAAAGAGTATTTTCTATTTATATTGAATTAGATATTAGCTTTAAAAGAATAGAGAATGGACTTAAATGCCTAGAACATCTGGTTATAATAAGTACAACAAAAACACTTTGTAACCAACCTGGGTTTCCATCAGCCAGACAAATGGATAACAAAAAATGTGGCATATACACACAGTGGAATTTTACTTAGCCATAAAGAATAAAATTCTGTCATTTGCAGGAAAATGGATGGAGCTAGAGAATATTATGCTCAGTGAGATCAGCCCGCCTCAGAAAGGCAAGGGCTGTATGTTTTCTGTCACACAGGGAAGCTAGAAAACGGACTTCAGCCACCTGAGGACTGAAGTGAATAGAAGAGTAGAAAGGGTTTGGGCAAGGGAGGTAGGAAGGGAGAAAATGAAGATTGAGGAAAGGAACAGCTTAAATAAGATCAGGTCCATCCAAGAAGGTTTCACTACCAATCTCACTAACAGGAATGGAGAGGAAGGAAAGAAGGGAGGGAGGAAGGGAGGGAGGAAGGAGGGAGGGAGGGAGGGAGGGAGGAAGGAAGGAAGGAAGGAAGGAAAATACAAGTGGTGCGTGCATGTATGTTTGTATCACTTTGACTCTTACTGTAATTATATTGCACCAATAAAAGCATTAAAAAAGAACTACATTGTATAGCACTGATAATCGATACATGCTCCTTTTAGGGAGAAGTACAGAGGTGAGTGTTTGAGCATAACCTGGTAATGGTAAGAATGTCAGCTTTTCTCGTCCAATATTCATCTATTCGACAGTTATGGACTAGACGTCTACCAAATGCCAGGCACTGAGCTGCGGGTTAATGACAGGAAAACAAGTCAACCAGAGCATCTTCCATCAAGAATTTAATATCTGGTGGGAGGGGGAAGGGAGCCAGGAGAAAGCTCACCAAGTGCTGTGTGCATGTATATCACTATCACTAAGAACTACATAATGATGTGAGACTATAATGCACCAATAAAAGTATTTAAAAAAGAATTTAATATCTACTACTGTCATGTGTATTAATGTGACCAGGCAAACATAAAACTCACCATGAATGCAGTAATTGGAATATACATGAGTACAATGAGACTATTTTCTCCAACTTGGAGAGATTTGGGAGAAAAAAATCCCCAGAGGATTTCAGGGACAGAGCTTATTACAAATTTGAATTCATATAGAACAAGGATTGGAAATCACTTGTTTTTACTTACCAGGTTGGATTCTGCACAGGTGTTTACTACTAAAACCTTGCAAAATTTCTGGGTTAGAATGGAAAGAATCCACAAAAGGGGATTATTTGATAATTCTTGTTCTCTGACACCTGCACAGATACAAAAAATCAACAGAGATCAAAATCATGAACATACTTAGGAAAGAGAACACCGTTGTATGAATGAAAGTTATGATCATCATTTATTTACAGTATTCCTTGTCATCTACCAACACCATCAAAACAACGGCAACACAAACAAACAAAAAACTGTGGAGTATGCAGGGGTGCATCCTTTGCCTATCTGTTGCAGAGATGTGGTTTCCTAGTATTCCTGGAATGATGGCACCGGCAGAGGCTTTGCAGTGTGTGTGTGTGTGGGGGGGGGGTCGTCTGTTTGTCCATCATCCTAACTTCAGAGGAAAGACAGAAGCTCCAAAGAGTGGCTAGCCTGGCCCAGAACCCTCCCCCATGTCAACGTACCTCATTTTTCACACCTAGGGTGGGATAGACTGTACAGAAGATGGTGCAGGTGCCAACTGTTGGGTCGACTTCTCAAGAAACAGTCAAGGCCGAGTTTCTAGCTACTGACTGCAGATGGTTACAACTGCTATGCTTCTTCTAAACCACCACGTTGCCTCCTGACACTCAGGGTATGGTTTCAAAGGAGCTCTTCTGAACAGATGCCTACTCCCTGCATGAGGGAAGGCCATTCAGAGGTTGAGAAGAGGTAGCTGAGAGGAAACGGACAAAATAGAAGACAGAGTGACATTGTGGAGTTTATTAGCACTGGCCTGAGGTCAAAAGACCTGGATCCCAGACCCAACCTGATCACTGCCTTGCTGTGAGAAGGTTTACATGGTGTCCACTGGAATCTTCCTTCCTTTGTCCATTGCTTAAAGGGAGTCGACTAAGCAATTCCAGACTTCCTTCCAACTACTGATGACTTGGAATCTTGAACCGTGACGTTGCACCCATAAGCTCTGTCCATGGGACTAATGGTTTCTTCTATCCATCTCGCCGCCCCCCATGGAATCTTCCTAATGCATATGCAAAGCCTTTCATGGACCATAAACCTCTCAGAATCAAATGACAGCTTCTCCATTTCTATTACTTATAACCTTTAGTGAACTCCTTCCTCGTTGATAAGGACCTTCATTAAGGAGTATTGCTTCTTACTGACAGAAGTTAAATGGTTAACTCTCCTCAAATTTCTAACTTTTGGCTTCCTTTCATCAGTCCCCACTACCATTCATATTAATATTTCAGATGCAAAATAAACAGGACATTTTTTTCCTCCTTTGGAGTGTCCAAGATTTATGTTCTTAGGTTCTCTCTAAGTCAACATTTAGGATTAGTTATTTTCAGGAAGATGGGAAGGCAGTGGGAGAGGCAGTGTTTCAACATCTAAATATCGGAAACAAACAAACAACAAAAACAAAAAAAAATGTGTGTGTGTCAATTCACTTCTCTCTATGTATCATCCACAAACATGTACGTATATTTTCCCTGATGTACGATCTCAGTAAAATATCAGAGAGAAAAAATGTCAGACATACATAGCATAGCAATCAAGGGCTAATGAAGATCCAGGTATTAAATCAATTAAGAAGTATCAAAAGCTACCTAATCATCAAGGAACAAAATTGGCACCACAATATGTAGTGAGTATGGGAAAGCCTAATTTACTAAACATACCCTGCAGTCACATAATTGCATGTAATTTTACCAGCATAATTAACTAATTTAATTACCACTTCTCAAGTGCATCAATTATTGACATTACAGAGTTTTCAGACAGCAGAATTACTGTGTGGTACATCCGGAGAATGCAAAATGCTTTGTAGGCCTATTTTCCCAGTCACAATCAACTACTGAAGAAGAATGTGAAGTTGGAGGTGGAAAAAAAAAATTCGTATCGGGATCACTCTGTTGGCGAGCAGGTTTAAAGGATGGAATGCCCACAAATGTGCCCAGCAGGAGGCAGAGAAGGGGAGGAAGGCCCAGGACTCCACTCTTCAAAGCAGTACTTTGTCAGATTGCAGACAGACTGTGCTAGACTCAGTCATGAGAAGAAATGGAGCACTCTATTTTTTGGATTTTTTTAACTGTGCATTGGCAATTCAAAATGTGCCTAGGAATACTTTCAGGGGAGAAAGAAAATATAATAAATAGAAATTTGAAGAAATATCTTTATTAAAGAACAGGAGGTTGCTTTTTTTTTCTTTTTCTTGGGTACTGGGGATTGAACCCAGGGTCATTCTACCTCCGAGCTACACCCCCAGCCCTATTTTCTATTCTTTATTTTGAAACAAGGTCTCATTCAGTTGTGAAAGGCCTCACTAAGTAGCCACAAAATTGTGGTCCTCCTGTCTCAACCTCTCAAGTACTGGAATTACAAGTGTGTGCCACCACACCTGGCCCAAGGAGGTTGCTTTTGAGAGTAAGGTTTTTCTATTTATTTGATGCCTTGCCTTTTTAATTTAACTGTTGCTAAAATATTTAATGTAAAGGATCTTCCTGGAAAATCTCTTGAGCTTGCCAAGTCATATGTTACACTGCACTCCCAGATGGGTCCTAGTTTCATAATTTTTTTTAAGGCAACATGGATGGGGGGATGTATCGTGTCATGATAAATGAAATGGCTGAAGTCCCAGGAGCTCTGGTACAGGTCTGTGTTTCATTTCATAGTCTCCTCCTCTGCATATCTCCTTTTAGCGTGTGGAGGTAGCTGATCTGTGAGACGCGCTCACATCAGCAGGTGTTTTCATGCGACAATTTAACATTGGAGTAAGGGATGTGAGAACATCATGTCTTTCCTACTTACCTTTCGATTCCTGGGATATCTCCTTTGTCTTTAGATTGAAATTGGAAATTTTCAGTCCATTGTTACTCTGGTAAAAGAAAGAAAGTCCTTTTTACCTTAATCTTTAGGAATTCACCTATAGCATCACCTTTGTGTGTGTGTGTGTGTGTGTGTGTGTGTGTGTGTGTGTGTGTAGGTATTGGGGATTGAACCTAGGGGGCATTCTACCTCTGAGCTATACCCTCAGCCCTGTATTTTATTCTTTATTTTGAAACCAGGTGTCACTAAGTTGTGGAGGGACTCACTAAATAGCTGAGGCTGGCTTCAAACCTGCAATCTTCCTATCTCAGCCTCCTGAGTACTGGGATTACAAGCGTGTGCCACCACGCCCAGCTTTATAGCATCACCTTTTTAAATACACAACTTATTTTTTAATTGTCACATAAATAATTGGACATATATATGGGGTACAGTGTGATAATTCAATACATGCATACAATGTATAATCTAGCATCACTTTCAATGACATGGTCAAACAATTCAGAAATTAAAGAAAAGGAAAACATGCTGTCATTTACATGGGTGGAAAATCTGGTTACATTTTAAAAGCCCTTAACCTAGTTTGGGAAAGACTTGGGAATAGTGGTTGCAAATTAATGGGCAGGATTTTACAAAGAGACAGTTTCTGTGAATCATATTTATTTACTTTATGTAATAAGCCTCAACTTGGAGACCTAGAATTAGTACCTCATCCCTGGTGCGTGTCATACAGCTAAGCAAAGCTGTCAAGTGCGTGAAGTTCTCTTTGAAGCCCCCCATCCTACTTTTTTTCCCTTATAATGGTCCCCCCATCACCTATCAAAGTCATAGAGCTTCCTTTTGTCTTCTCTTATCCTTTATCTTACATTGACTTAAATTTAAGTCACTGTATTATCTCTCCTAGGGGAAAATTTAATCTCAATGGTCTCCATATTTTTATATGTAAAGTTATAGGGTTTTAAAATTATGATTTTAATGTTGTTTCTAGGATTAATAATCAAATGAAAAGAGGTGTTTGGGGATCAACAGGGGATAGGTGGGAAGAGGAGTTTTTCTACACTCCTAAAACCTCATCAGATACTAACTCTCTTCTGCCAAAGAGTGTCTGGTATCAAGACACTTATGAATCAAGCCCACTGAACTTTATCAGTTCTGATTCAGTTCTCTGTCGAGTATACTAATACTTAACAGTCAATAAAATATCTTCTACCTGAGAAGAAGCCTTTCTTCTTTAGAAATGCCTGCTCTGAATTTATTAGCTTAAATTTAAGCTTCTGTTTAAATGAAGCCCCTATGGATTAAGCTTTAAGTAACTTCAATTTTCACTGGAACTAGTGATACACTTACTTTTTACTTTCTATTGTCTTTCCTCATGTATTTTATGCTAAGAGAGAGAAACCCCTCTAGTCAGCTGGTGCCAAACTTAAGTCAGCTCGACCAAAAACACCCCTTACCATCAACCAGGAAAAGTATGGAAATAAGGACCAAAGGGAGAGATGCAATAGATGCAATGCAGAGGGCAAATGTGTGTTAGGCATATTTCCTTCTCATGGCATTCGTTATCCGGACAGGCATTCAGACCAGCACACAAAGAAGAATGATACAAAAAGGATTTACTGTGCGTCAAGACCTCAGCAGGAAAGAAAACTTTTAGAAAGAAGTATTTGGAGAAGTCAACATGGAAGACATGACATTTGAAATAAATCTCGAATGGAGGAAAAGCTATAGCACAAACAGGTAAGGGAATCCAGTGGCACAGGCACAAGAAACCTGGTGATCAAAAGCCACAGAGATGGAAAGCAGCCTGGGGCATGGTAACCAGGTACAAAGTCAGAAGGACAGGAGGGAGAAGAGGAGGGAATATTTAGGGCAGCAAGGCCCCAGGGCCCAAGCCTCAGCCCTACCACTAATTAGTCATAAGACCCAGAAAAGTCACTTTGCCTTTCCAGAGGTGAAATGAGCAGGTTTCATTGTGATCCCTCTGGTCCTGCCCAAGTCTACACAAATCTCATGAGTATAAGTTGAAGGATTTTTTTCTGGCATAATATACCTTTCTTTTCTCATCTCGGACACACACCAATCTGTATGTGCAATACATTCCCCATGCTAGGTCAATTCATTTTTATAGCAACCAAACATACAAGAGAGCTCCCCACCATATATTCAGGGTGGAATTACAGGGCTCCTGTAGAGGATATCCAAATAACAATCAGTGAGTCAAGGTGCCTTACCTGGTGTCTTAGTCCATTCATGCTTCCATAACAAAATATCATGGACTGGGTAATTTGTACACACTAGGAATTCATTTCTCACAGTTTGGGAAGGTGGAGAGTCTAAGATTAAGGCAATAGCAGGTTCAGTGTCTCATGAGGGTCAGGCCTCTGCTGCCAGGATCTGCAGCCTTGTAGCTGCATCCTTCAGGGGCGATGAGCTGTGTTCTCACTGGACAGAGGAAAGGAATGTCAAAGTGTCTCTCCAGTTCCTGCCAGCCCTTGCCTAAGGTCACTGATCACACTCAAGAGGACTGTGCCACCATCAGGACTTTGTCACTCCCTAACAACCCTTCCTCTCAATACCATCGCATTGGTGATTTTCAACACAGGAATTTGGGGCGATGCATTCAGACCTTAGCACCAGCTCTCCACATCCTCAAACTATAGTCTTATTCCTTATGCTCAGAATTGTTTTCTGCTACCATGCATTCTATCAGAAACTTATTTCCAGAGATTATTGGTGACCTCCTAGCCATCATTTTATATGAATTCTCGGCAGCATTTTATTTTGTGGTTACAGGTAAGTGACATTCACGATGAGAGCCAGATAAGCACTTCGCCTTTCAGGAGATTGATTTTGGGGGTAGATGGCACAGAGGACCTTAGAAGGCAAATTACCAGAAATGCTGAGTATTATGAACTAACTTAGCCATGAAGAGCTGTTTCCCTCCTGGCATCAAACGTGTGGTGTCTTTTCCAACACTAGTCAATTCTCTGATTCTCCAATACCATCAGGGTGACCAACAATTCAACCCAATTCAATTCTGAAGCCAATTCTCATAGTTAACGTCAGACCCCACTGATTAAAGGCTCCATCCTACAAGACTTCCCTTCAGATGTCAGCCACAATGGAGTGTACAGGCTTCTTACATTTCTGCATGCCTAACTATAAATTTAGGGATTTCTATGATAATTCACTAGAACACATAACAGAACTCAGAAAAGTGCTTTACTTACTCTTACTTATTTATTATAACTGATACAACCCATGAATCTCCAAACAGAAGAGTGTCACAGGGCAAGGTACCAGGAACAGAGGACAGATATTCCTACCCTCTTCAGCTCTCCAGGAGCACCACCCTCACACCATCTCAATGGTCCCAGAAACCCAGAAACTCTTTACGTCCCATTGTTTAGGGATACTTATGGAAGAATCATTATGTAGGATGATTGAGTCACTAACTGGCCATTTGGTGATTGAACTCAATCTCTAGTCTCTCTCCTCCCCAGAAGTGGACTTGGGGGGTTGAGGCTGACATTTGCAAATTTCTAATGGTGACCTGGTCTTGTATGAGACCAGAACTTATCCTAAAGCTAGCGAGGGGCTCTCAGGCACCAGTCATTCCACTGGCATCTGTTTTCATTAGCATTCTTGCAGCTATCGTCTAAAAGAGTGACCATATAACTTAGAGGAAAGAATATTTATTTTCTTCTGGTTTCGGGTTCAGTCCATGTCAGGCCAGGGATCGTAGATCTCGGGGCCTGGTGACAGGAGGTGGGGAGAAGGGGAGCACATGGGCTGTGCTCACATCATGGAGGTCGGAAGCGAGAGAGCGAGCTGGGAGAGGAAGAAACATATATATAAACTCCAAGGCCACATCCCTAGGGACCACCTCTTCAAGCCACACCCTGCCAGTCTACTACAAACACCCTACTTAATATTATTCTGACATGCCATGGTTCCCTCTTGGTTCTTGAATAAACATTTCTTGCTTTGGGTCTATTTGGAGAACCCAGGATGACCCAGCCACATAACACCGGCTAAGTCAGCACATCTGAAAGGTCAAAGATAAATCAAAATGAAGAATCAAGCTAGGCATGGTGGGGCACACCTGTAATCTCAGTACTTGGGAGGCTAAGACATGAGGATCACAGGTTCTAGAACAGCCTCAGCAACTTAGCAAAACCCTGAATACTCATTGAGACCCTTTTTAAAAATAAAATAAAAAGGACTATGGGTATAGGTTGCTGTCAAAGGCTTCTGGGTTCAATCCCCACTACCAAAAAATAAATACAACAAATAAAAGGAGTAATCAGGGAACCATGGTAGTTTAATCCAGGATCAGCCTTTGTTCTCTGCTCAATTCACTTCCTACGTTTCCCTCAGAACTCATGTAACAGCAAGCTTTACACTGGAAATTGTGGATTATTTAACAATCCTTTCAAATCCATGTCACAAACCCTCTCCAAGAGTGGCTATGAATTACCCATTGAATATTATAGGATCCTTTCCTTCTGATTACATCCAATCCTAGACATAGCAATTGCCCTTTAAAAATTAGTCCCCCCTATTCTTCCTATTAAAAAAAATGGCAAAAATATTACTATTTATTCTCAATCTCTCAAGTATGAAATTTAGACACCAACTTTAATTTTTTTCCATTTTCCTTAGCCCCATCTCCAAACAATTATCAATTTTGTCAACTGTTTTTCATAAGGCTTTTATACTTGTTTTGTTTTGTTTGTTTGTTTGTGAATTTTTCCAATTTCTATCACAACCCCTATCCATGTATTTCATATCTCCTCCCTAAATGTTGGAGTAAACTAATTTATCACCTGTGGTAAGACAGTAGCCAATCTTATGCTAACAGTTTCATCATCTTACACTAACTCTGCAAACAATCACAGGGTTAAATTGATTAGATATTGCTTTCTATATTGGCATTCTTTCATTCAAACTGTAATGGTTCCCATTACCTGATGTTTTACCTTCTCTGTAAGAGCTTGAAGAGATTAACCAAACAGATTCCCCAGAAACTTTTCCTTCTCTTCATACTCAAAACCTTCACTCCAGTTAGATTGCTCTATTCTGTAATACTTGAGATGCCAGGGGAATTGATATCAGAAGACCAGAGTTCAAGTTCAGCCTTGGCCACCTGCTTTCTGTAGAAATTTGAAAATTCGTTTCCTTCTTTTAGAGTATTGTTTGTAAAAAAAAAAAAAAAAAAAAAAAAAAGTAACAAATGCTTTCAATTTAAGTTTATATTGATTACCAAATTAAGTATCAAATACAAGAAGAGTTTCATAACACTAACAGACCAAACAAGCTAAGATATTTATTCATCATTATTAAAACCAGTCAAAGACAGGAACTGTGTCCCACTTAGGGCTTTGTATCAAGTCTGGGCCCCGTACATTTTAGTCACATAAATGGAAAATCCAATGATGCTATAATTAATTGTTTTTACTATTTCCTGGAATTCATGAAGAACTTTTTCTAACACTTCCTTTGTTCCTCAGACTCTTTTGCATTTCTGGGCTGTGAAATTTTATCTATATTTTCATGTGAATCTGACTTATCTTCCCAGAGACATCATGCTTGAACTAAAGAGAGGGGCTTCCTTGTGCCTCTTTGTATTCCTACATAATGCTGACCATGCTAGCAAGACCTTTAAATCTCTTAGCAGTAATATACAAGTAAGCAAGGGTTTCCCTTATCCCTAATATAATTCTTCAAGTTACCAAGGGAGTGTGTGTATGTGTGTGTGTGTGTGTGTGTGTGTGTGTTGTGAGAGAGAGAGAGAGAGAGAGAGAGAGAGAAAGAGAGAGAGAGAGAGAGAGAGAGAGAGAGAGAGAGAGAGAGAGCTATTTAGCCAGGCTAGAGAGCCAGAATCATTTCTGAATTAATTGGACTCAGAAATCAAACATCTCATCCTTATTAGCAAGTATTTCCAGATGCAGTGTCTCTTTCTGTTATTAATTTGGAGGAAAATATCTTTCCACTCACAAATCTACATTCCACCCATTGAAATGACATCCTGAATGCCACCCTAGGACAAATATGTTCTTCATTAAAATTTTCTACTTGATATGTGCCTCATTTAGTTGCCTCTTATTCCTTAAATATCTGAAATATTTAATTATATAGGAACACAAGAATCTCTTATGCATGCAGTTGTAGGCTTTCTTTTTTTTTTGTTTGTTTGTTTATTTTAAAATGAATCCATTTGGAAGGGATAATGAACAAAATATTCAAATAATTTTTTTGGAGCTTTTCAGCAGTGAGACAAAGAAAAAGTTCACTGGATTTGGAGAATAAAATTAACAACCACCAACCTCTCATCTTAAAAACTGACAATTTCATCCACATAACTGACTTCTGCACGTTAGGTTTTTTCCATCAACACGAGGGATCTTCTGGTAGAATCAGAACAATTTGCATCTCGTGACACTGCAGCAGCTTTTCTGTCTCCTTGCAGTTGAGGCTGGGAGAAGCTGAAGAGTTAATTTTAATAAGACCCATCAACCCATCTTGACAATAGAGGGGCAGGAACAGGGACAGGTAGATGACTGCATGTTTTGACATTAGACCATTAACATGCAAATCATATGCAAAATCATATGCTAACAACTTTGAGCCTTTGTTTGTGGTTGGACACTTCCCCCCCCCCACCCCCAAATGGACTACAGCCCTGATTCAATTCTACACAGAGAGGCACTTAGCAAGGCATCTGACATGCACAAGAGAAATATAAAATGATCTCTAAGCACTTGTTTTGACCTCTTTGGAAGAGCAGGATTCCTTTAAATTTGATGTAATTGCTTGTTCATGGGAAGAGAGCACCGAAGCATGGCCGAAAGCAGAAGTCCTCACGATGCCTATTCTCACCACTCACCGTAAATAACAGTAGTGATAGCACGGGGCAGGCAACGCCGACAGTGTCCTTCACATCAGCCAGAGGCCACGCCACGCGGCACTCCCAGGGACGAGCGGCATTAATTATAGCCTAATGATGCCATTTGCATGCACATTTTTAAAAACAGTAGTGAACACAGTCCTAATAATTGAGGATGAGTGAGACGAGGTCGCATTAAAATGCTCTGTTGAGTCTCTTATCTCGCTTTAAAAAAGACCTGGGTCACCTTGGTGCTTGTCGGCATACATCAGTATTGGGTGACCATGCAGGTATGGAGCATTATGCTGGTTCTTCATAGAGTCGATCACCTCATCAACCGGGGCTTCTGATGGCTTTCCCTTCTCTGCAAACTCTTTGGATCATAAACTTAAGATTTAGCATGCTTCTAATCCTAGTGCTTGGGAGGCTGAGCCAGAAGGATCGCATGTTTGAGGATAGCCCCAGCAATTTAGAGGCTCTCAGCAACCTAGTGAGACCCTTTTTCCAAATAAGAAATAGAATCAATCTGGAGGTAGAATGCCTCTGGGTTCAATTCCCAGTAACACACACACACACACACACACACACACACACACACACACACACACGCCACATTTTTTTTTTTAAATAAACTCAAGATTTGGGGCATGGGGAGGGATAGCATAATGACTTTTGATGTAAGCGAGAAGAGAAAAGGAAATGGAAGAAATCTTGATGTGGGAGAAAGCTAAGGATTACACAATGAAAGATAAGCCAGGTATCATTTTATGTGTACTTCAGGATTATGTTCTGGTCAAGTAGCACTTTATGTGGTGAAGACAGTCACAGAACTGAAGAACAGGAGGAGGTAAGAATCAGTTCAAAAAAATGACTCATTTCTCTCTACAAAGTCATGGGGGTCATGGTGCTTGGTAATGGCTTGGAAGTAAATACACCGTGTGCCTTCAGAGAAGAGTTGCACCTTTGGGGGTCAGAGGTCCTCAACTGGACAGAGCTTCCATAGGACTTCTCCATACACCCCTGGAAAAGCTAGCTGGGGGTCATCCGGAGAGCCTTTCATGGAGAGCAATCTGTGTTCTGAAGTGAGCAGAAACTGCTTTTATAAGACTTGTCACCTGAACTCTTTGTTCTTGTGTTCTTTCTCTCTCTCTCGCCATTTTATCCACACTTAGGTACTGATACAGATGCATTTGAAACTACTTAAATATTGGTCCTCAGCCCATTTAGGCATCGACTTTCTAGTTCCAATAACTCTTTGAAAGTACAACTCTCTTGATTTTTTTTTTTTTTTTTTTTTTTTTGGTACTGAGGATTGAATCTAGAAGCATTCTACCTTCAAACTACACTCCCAGGTCTATTTTATTTTTTATTTTGAAGCAGGGTCTCACTAAGTTGCTGAGGGTCTTGCTAAGTTGCTGAAGCTAGATTTGAACCTGTGATCCTCCTGTCTTAGCCTCCCAAGTACTGGGATTACAGGCGTGTGCCACCATGCCTGGTGGGGCGGTTTTTTTTTTTTTTGTTTTTTTTTTTGTTTTAACTGAGAGTTCAGGAAAGGTCATTCTTAATAAACGACAACTAAGCTGAACTTCTAACATGGGAAAGAGTAAGCTACAGCAATCTCTGATGTAATAAAGCCTTAGAAAATGACAGCTGGGCGTGGTGGCACAGGCTTATAATCCCAGTTCTTGGGAGGCTGAGACAGGAGGTTTGTAGGTTCGAAGCCAGCCTCAGCTACTTAGTGAGGCCCTCCGCAACTTAATGAGACCCTGTTTCAAAATAAAGAATAAAAAAATAGTGCTGGGGTTGTCGCTCAGAGGTAGAATACCCCTGGTTCAATCCCCAGTACCACAATCAAAACAAAACAAAACAAAACAAAAAAAAGAAAATGACAATGACAATGAAACCAAACCATAGACAAATACAGCCACCTTGCCTGAGTCCTCAATGGTAGTAAATAGAGGTAGCAGCCTCCGTTCTGCCTGCTTCCCACAAAAACACAGATAGGTATCTGCGCGTCAACCTCAAATCAATAGGCCATGTTCCTTTATTTTTCTTTAATCTCTGCAAGTGCTTTTCAAATATATATATATATGGATAATATATATATATGGATATATATATATATATGAAAGGCATATATATATACATATATATATATATGGAGAGAGAGAGAGAGAGAGAGAGAGAGAGAGAGAGAGAGAGAGACAAGGAAAAGACACATTTTTCTTTTGCCAACTAGTGAGTCAGAATGAATTTACTAACCCCCATCTAAGGAGCAGTTCTCAAGAGATGTAAGCATTTTCCATTTGTACTGAAGACTGAAAAGGAAAACACATTCTTCTATCCGGCATCCCTTCTTGAGCTGTATTTCTCCTTGCTATTCTGACTAGGAATGGCTGGTATGATACACTCACGTGTTCATTTTGTTTATTTTTTGAATTGGGGCTAAATCTTGCTTGCTCCCCGGTGGCCAGAATTAGAAGGAAATTCAAATTGAAGCTTATTTCAGAGGTCTGCGCAATTTTGCTGGGATGACCCAAGAACCTTGAGCTGACACAGACTGAGTCCTAGGAAGGGGGCTCTGGCTCTCCACTTTACAGTCTCCCCAATAGATGGCCATTTTCCACGCGCCCCAGGCACTCAGGCAGGTGAATGGCTCTCATCATGTGTCCACACTTTCCGAGCCAAAGGCAGCAACCAGGGAACTTGCTGCCATTCTCTAGGCCACATAGGTCGTTACCTACCCCTGGGTATCCGCATGGACTCTCCTTAAATGCTCTGCCACCTCCAGGGGACTTACATGCAAATGGGTGTGGCTAGCCAACCGTGGGGCCCACTGCCTTCCATCTGGTCTTCTCTTCCTCTCTTCTCTCCGGGACAATCTAGCAAAACACACTTGGATGGGTTTGAACACAAGGATTATCTCCTTCTTCCCCATTCCTTCTCAATGTTTGGAGTTCATAAGACTCACATGGAGAATTTATTAAAACACAGATTGTTGGTCCCCAACTCAAAAATTCCATTTTGGCAGGCCTGAGTTGAAGACCAAAACCTGACATTTCTATCAAGCTCCTAGGAGATGCTCATGCACCTGGCTCCTGGGCCAGCCTCTGAGACACACCACCCAGCTGGCTTTGGCTTCAAGTGGAGAAAAATGTACCTCTTTTGTAGGAGGGTAAGAGCAGCCAAAATGACGGCACCAGAGTTCATTTTTTATAAGAACTCCCACTGTTACACCAGCAAAGGCAGAGGAGAAGGCAACAAAGGAATTTTATTTCTTGAGACACAGGTGCAGGGTGCTTTTCGGAGGGGGGCAAGACCTCTACCTGCGACTGCCTTCCCACACCAGATCTTGCCTCCTAAACCCACTCACAGCTGGGGCAGCTGTGGAGGGAGAGTTGGGAAACTCCTCGCAGGCAAGTCTAGGCATTTATTTCATGCCACCAATTAGCTAGAAGACTGAGTTTCCCTGGCCCAGGATGCAACTCACACAAGTACTCATTGTGTGGCAGATATCGCCAGCAATTTCATCCTAGATGTAGAGGGGTGAAAGGGAGAAAGATAAAATATATACATATAGCATATGTCCCTTCCTTCTTTCCTTCCTTCCTTCCTTCCTTCCTTCCTTCCTTCCTTCCTTCCTTCCTTCCTTCCTTCCTTCCTTCTTTCGCACTAGGGATTGTACACAGGGGCACTCTACCTCTGAACTATACCCCCAGCACTATTTCATTTTTTACTTGGAAACAGGGTCTCACTAAGTTGCTGAGGATCTTGGTAAGTTGCTGAGGCTGGCCTCAAGTTTGTTATCCTCCTGTCTCAGCCTCTCAAGTACTGGGATTATAGGCATGCACCATTACACCCAGCATATATAACACATTTTAAAAACTGAGAGCTTTGTCTCTTGCTACCAGGCTTTTCACACTTTTTTTTTTTCTACATCACACTATAATCTTGTGTGTTGTCCTCTGCCTTCCAGTAAAATATCTCACTGAATCTGTGTTCTTTTTTCTTGGTGTTTTGCTGGCTTTTGGCAAAAGAGAAGCCTGAACTCGAGGGCAAATATTTGTGTCTGATAATTCCTTCACTATCTTGCATCTTTACCCAAATTCATTTTTTTTTTCAAAACAGTCTATAGATTCTTTTAAAATGCTATAGATTTATAAAGAAGCTCCATAAACTATTGCAAGAATTAAAGAACCCAGGGAGAGAACATGTCTCAAAGTTTGGAAAGCTTTACCTTTCCATAATATGTCTCTGCTTTCAAAACAAATCTAGGTGTCCCAGGAGGAAGAGTGTGCTCTAGAGGCACTTAAGGAAGTAACCTCTAAATCAACCGGGTCTCAAATTAACAATTTCAAGCTGCCTGTAAGACCCTTACATGTACTTCAAGGACATGTAAAGAAACAGCCATGTTAGCCGGGCGTGGTGGCGCACGCTTGTAATCCCAGCATTTGGGAGGCTGAGACTGGAAGATCTGGGTTCGCAGCCAGCCTCAGCTACCTAGTGAGGCCCTCCACAACTTAGTGAGACCCTGTTTCAAAATAAAAAATAAAAAATAGGTCCGGGGGTGTAGCTCGGAGGTAGAATGCCCCTGAGTTCGATCCCCAGTACCACACACATACACACACACACACAAGAAACAGCCATGTAAAAATTACCCCAATGCCTGGGTTAGTGTAAATGCCAAAGTTTAGAAGGGATGTTTTCAATACTGCCACACAGCCTCTACTGGGGCAAGGAAGTTGGAAAAAGACCTCCCCCTCCCCAACAAGACTATTTGCAGAGAACAAGATTTGCTGTGGTAGAGTAATTTTGGAATTGAATCTTAAATTGTGCGCAACCAGGAAAGAAAGAGCAAGAACTACTTGCATTCTTCCTACCCTGAATTTGTGCTTCATTTAAATATGCTGTCAGGCACATTCTGTACTTTCCCTCACAATGCATCATTCATTCATTCATTCATTCATTTTTTGACATTTATCTCCAACCCTCTCCTCTTATACTAAGAACTACCACAATGACAGCAAAATTCTTATTTTTTTTTTCTTTTTTTGACACTGGGGATTGAACCCAGGGTCATTCTATCTCTGAGCTACACCAATAGCCCTATTTTATTTTTTATTGGGAAACAGGGTCTCACTAAGTTGCTAAGGGTCTCTGTAAGCTGTTGAGGCTGGCCTCAAACCTATGATCCTCCTATTTCAGCCTTCCAAGTATTGGGATTGCAGGCATGCACCATCATGTCTGGCAATTTTATGTATTTAGAATCAACAACAACAAAATTTCCACAAATGTTGAAGTAAACATACAAAAACATAGCTTCGTAAAAAATGGACAACTGGAGCAAGCCTTTCACATATCTATATAACTTCTCCCTTACAGTAGTAGTCACAATTTCATATCTTTTCCTATGTGAGAAAAGAGGGCAGCATATTTTAGCCGTCTCCTTGTTAATTAATATTCTACCCCCCAAAATGCTGGGCGTCTGCTACTGGAGATGGAGTTTCCTACAAGACTGTCATGCCGTGTTTAACCCACAGCAACGATGCTCCGGCATACAGCTCTGAAGGTTTCGTGCCTGTCTGCTGTGTCTTCATTCTCCTTTGGAACTTCTCCAATTTCCCCAGAAACACAGGTGGTCTTTTGAATCAACAGAACTAACATATTGAGCTCCATAAGCTCCGTGATGATATGCATTTCACTCGTTCACAGCTGTTGCTTGCACAGTTGGAAGAGTGTGCGACTATGGGGTGACTACTTAGTGAACTGGTGGAGCCTATTCAAGGCATAAATTCTTAGGAGAGCGTCTTCAGGTAGAGAAGGGAGAGAAAATAACACGTGGCGCTCCATGGGGGTCTGTACACTTTTCATTCTCTATGTGAGGGAAATGAAAACATGTGTTTAGGAATCCATTGATGGATCTGATGGTATTCATCCTCCCTTGGAAGCCTCTCGTGCTGACAGAATTTCATTCTATCATGAAATAATTGGCAGAGACGGTCTTGAGCGAGCGCGCCCTGTAGTTCTGGCATTTGATATGACTCGAATGTTAGCTGTGATAAAATGTTTTACCACTTTTCATTCATCGGAGACTTAAAAATTGGGGGAACTCGTAGGATTATGTAAGATCCATTTTATGACGCTGCCAGTGTCAGTGTTGGAGGGTTTAAGTAACACAGGCAGAAGGGACACCAAGCAAGGACAGCGGCGTTGATGTCATCCAGTAATGACATCTCACGTGCACGGCAATCTTGAGATTTTCTTACCTTTAATTTCTCTCTGTGTGTGAAGTTAATTATGGAGACTCTCAATAGCTTTACCTACTGAACTGCACCTTATTATTTGCAACAACACAAGGAAATGTTTTAACAAACAAGACAATGTCACCTTATGCAAAAAAGGTGGAGGGGGCCTCTAATTGAAGAAAAACTATGGGTAATACACAGATATGCTTTCCATCACAGGTCTGATGATGACATATAAAATCTAAACTGTATATTTCATTTATGATGGCACATTGAGCATGAAATGAAATTGCTTCCTTCCTCTCCAAACTCATAGAAATTATAGGAAACAGATAAAGCAAACTAATCAGTGCATATTTGTGCCGGAAAATTTCTTTATAGATTAGAAAGACTCACACCAAAACAGAAAACATAAAGAAAGCTACAGTGCTAAGTAATTTAAAAAAGACTTTCTACTGTATATGTGTATGTTCATATATGTATATATACACACAAGGACATATGAACAAAGTATGTGTGATTTTTATGTGTATGTGTTTACAAGGAAAGATTTTATCTAACATGCTGTCTAGTTTAACACTAAGGGGCATTTAAAACTTGAACGAGTGTGTGTATGTGTGTGTGTGTGTGTATGTGTGTTACTGGGGATTGAACCAAGGTGTGTTCTACCTCTGAGATACATCCCCAGCCCCATTTTATTCTTTTATTTTGAGGCAGGAGCTCACTAAGTTGCTGAGGCTGACTAAAAACCTACAATCCTCCTGCCTCAGCCTCCCAAATACTGGGATTACAAATGTCCTTCTCCATGCCCGCTAAAACCTGAACTCTAAGTTCTCTACATTGGATTGTTGCTGCTGTAAGTTACCTTCTAAGAAGGTCATCCTTACCCATAATGAGCAAGGAAGAATTTGTTCTTAGTAAGTGAATAGAGAACCGTAAGACACCAAACAATATCTAACTTATGAAGGGGTTAAATTTAAAGGAATAGAAACAATGGAGCAATTTGAAATCACATATTAAAAATATACATGCATATGTTTATTATCTAAGGAGGTAGTAAAGATGGAAATACTTATTTGCTTTTAATAAATATGGAAAATATCGCTATTGAGTAATACCTGACACATATGATTATTAATCATTATTTTCTTTCACTAGGATATTGGCTCCATAAAGGCAGGGAATTTTGTCTGTTTTACGTACTGCTTTACTCTTCAACATCCAGAATAATTTCCTATACAAAGTAGAAATTGAACAACTGCTCTTTCAATAAAAGAATAAATTAAGTAAATACATATGTGAAAAGATAACAGTAGGTAGGTCATTAAACAAGAGTAGTGGTTATGAAACAAGAAGAAGTTCTTTTTAAATTATTAAATATCTTAAATATAAGAAAAATAATTATTGGAAAAAATTAAAAAGGTTCACAATCAATATGTCATAAATGGCTGTTGCTGTGAGGGGTCACCTTATAATAACTGGGCCCTGGGAAAATAACTTATTCTTGGAGGGATTGTTAGTCTGATAAAACATGAGAAAGTTCTCCAGGGAATCCTTGAAAGAAATGAACATTAGTACAAATAAACATGCTTGCAATACATTGGCCAGGATTTCTCAAGCTAACATTTAAGATGGGAGAGGTCAGGAGTTAGGTCAGCAGTACACAGGAGACTAGGTCAGGGCAGGCAGGAGTCAAGGCCATGGACTCCAGGGGCTGGACTAGTGCAAAGGAGACCTGAGCACTGGGAGCCAGAGAGGAACTGAGATATTGGAAATCTTTGCTATGGAAGCCTGTGAAAAGACAGTGGAAGAAAAAGTAAAGTTCATGCATCATTTAGAATGTAGGTAAATGTATTGTTTAACTTCTGTTATGTTACCCATGTAAAATAAAATTTCAATGGTACCCGACAGAGATTAAAATGAGAACCTATAAATTAGAATGACAGAGAAAGTGGAGTAACTAAAACATTCAATCCAAAAATAGTAAGTGAAAAGAAATACACAGGGTGAGTAGAACTCAATGGGGGAAAGTCCAGTATAGCAATAATAAGGAAAATCAAAGGGACTGGACTCAGAGGTTTAAGGAAAAAGATAGTCACATTGGATTTAATAAATATGTTAGTTCTGAAGGACTCACCATGATTAAGATAAAGTAATCAACTCAAAACAAAATTAGCAAAATTACTGCTATTAGCATCAGTATGCATAAATAAGAAATAACAGATTTAGACTCACAAAAACTGCAGATGTTTAACTTGTTGGATATATGTCATAGCTGTATGAAATGTTTTTAAAAGTAAAATATTCAATATAAAGCAAAGCATTCATCAGGAAATTATTGAGACTAGAAAGAATTTTAAAGAAAGGGGGTTTATAGAAATGAAAATATACTTGTAGAAATAAAAAATTCTATGGATGGGTTAAATATCAATTTGGTGCAAGAAATATAAATTGAAAGATAAATCTAAATATTTCTCATAATACAGAAAAAATAAATAAGGAGATGAGAAAATATAAGAGGATAAGACACATCAGAAAATTGAATAAGACTCTTCTGCTATGGCTACACTAGCATCTCGAAGTCTGGAGATTGCCCCTAGAATGCATAGATGAAAGACCCTCCTACTTCTTGGAAAGTAAATATATGACCCCAAAGGAGTATGGTTTTATGACTCTAGATAGTTTGCTTTCCCAGGCTATGTTAAGAATGTAGGCTATACATGTAAAACGAAGAAGTAGTACTATTTGTGATCTGACAATGATTGATACATCATAAATGTCTATGTAACCCTGTTGTACTCAAGAAATGTATAAAAAATCTGTGCTGAAAAAATAAATTAATTAATTAAAAAAACATGGATTTGCAGATCTAGTAAACAATAAGTCCAAAGAAGTTTATTAAGATATACTTTAGTAAAACAAGATGATACCACAAAGCCAGGCGTGGTGGCGCACGCTTGTAATCCCAGCATTTGGGAGGCTGAGACCGGAGGATCCAGGTTCGCGGCCAGCCTCAGCTACCTAGTGAGGCACTCCACAACTTAGTGAGACCCGGTTTCAAAATAAAGAATAAAAAAAAAATAGAGCTGGGGGTGTAGCTCAGAGGTAGAATGCCCCTGAGTTCAATCCCCAGTACCACACACAAAAAAAAGATGATACCACAGACATATAAAATATCTTGAATACAGAGAAAGGACAAGACTCTGTCATATTTAGGATGAAAATATATTGTTTAACTTTAGATTTTTGTTTTGTTGAGTATACATGGTAAAATTTCAATGGCAAGCAGTAAGAGATTAAACATAGAATATATAAATTTGAATGAGAGAAAAACTGAGTTAAAAAGATCAATATTCAATCCTAAAATTATAAGAGAAAAGAAAAATAGCAAATATATATACACACACACATTATATATATAATTATATATATATAATGTGTGTGTGTGTGTGTGTACTGGGGATTGAATCCAGGGACATTCTATCTCTGAGTTACACCCCTAGTCCTATCCTTTATTTGCAAAAATATAATTTAATTGAAAAAGTTCAAACATATCAAGAAATAAGATAACCAAGTGGACTAGATTCAGAAATTTTTAAAAAATGTGTTAATTATTCCATAGCTGAAGATAATGACAGCTCTGTAGTAATCAATCTCCTCAAATTTCCTTCCCAAAATAAAATGAAACAATTATATAACTAGGAAAACTCTACTCTCCCCCCCCTAAAAAAATGTATTTGCCATTTGTATCAGTCTGTTCAAGCTACCATAACAAAATACCACAAGCTGGGTAGCTTAAATAACAGAAATGTACTTCTTTCAGTTCTATAGGCTAGAGATCCCAGATCAAGGTCTGGTGGGGGCTTCTTCCTGGCTTGCAGATGGTAGCTTTGTCTTCAGATGACCTTTCTTAGCATACCTGGAGGGAAAGAAAGAGAGGGAAAAAATGAGATTTCTAGTGTTTCTTCTTATAAGGACACTAAATCTCTTAGATTAAGGCCCTGCCCTATGACCTAATTTAACCTTAATTATTTCTTTAGTCCAAATATAGCTATGCTGGGTATTAGAGCTTCAACATATGAATTGGGAGAATCCATACCTTCCATCCATAGCATTTTGCCCCTATTCCTGCAAAGTTCATGTCCTTCTGACATGCAAAATGCATTCATTCTACCCCAATAATTCCGGATGGCTTCACTCATTCAAGCATTAACTCTAAAGTTTGAAATCCAAAGCCTCATCTAAATATCATCTAAATCAGATATAAGTGGGATTTGAGGTATGATTCATCCTGAGGCAAAATTCCTCTCCAGCTGTGAACCTGTGAAACTAGACAAGTTACATGTTCCCAAAATATAATGGTGAAACATGAATAGAATAGACATTCTCACTCCAAAATGAGGAAATGATTGGGGCAGAAGGAGGATGATGGAGCCCAACCAAATTCAAAATCCAGCAAGGTAAATTCCACTTCATCCCATCCCATCCTCGAATAATGCTCTTGAGTTCAGTGCTCTGCCCTCCAGGCCCATTGAGGTGGTGCTGCTGTGTGAGTGGCCTCACCCCTGAAGCACTGGGCCACAGCACCTTGACCACCAAGAGCAAAGAGGGCAAACAAGCTCTTCCCAATGGACCTGTGGAGAGAGTGGTGGCCCAAGTGCTATGACTTGGATATAAAATATCACACGGAGAAGCCCACGTGTTAGACATTGCAGTCAAGTTCAGAAGTGAGACATGGCCTTCATGACTATCTGTCACTGGTCCCTTCCCTCTCCTCTCTTCTTTCCTCCTCCTCCTCCTCCTCCTCCTCCTCCTCCTCCTCCTC
>PVLC010021132.1:0-28361 GCA_004027655.1 Graphiurus murinus
TTTTTTTCTTGAATATTTTTTAAAAATTCCTACCTTCCCCCAAGATCCCAACCCAGATGACCTCATAACTCATTAGTCATGGAAGCCTCATTCCAAACTGCCATCACTCTTACTGGAGCTACAGTCAGTTCCCAAATATTCTAGCTCTATCTCAGCAATGTGGCATGATTCCCTCTGCAACAACCATTCCCTAGAAGTAGTAACAAACCTGGAGACTATAGCCTAACAGTATGCGCCATAAGCAGCACCAGCAGAATGAGTTTGCCCCTGGCTGGTGCAAAGTTAACCACACACTCCCAAGATAGAAGCCAGTGAAAGCTGGCCTGAGTATATTCCCTAAGAGTGATTCTACCTTGTTTCCTAGTTTTCTATCTAAAACCAATTGCCTGGATGTTCTTGTTCTACCTTATTGGTCTCATTTACCAACCCTTATAACCCATTCTGAAATTCCATAGCTCAACATCTTCAAAATTGTGCCATGATTTCCACTTTATGGACTGAAGCTGGTAGATCTTAGAAAATGCTTTGGATTAGCCTTCTTCTTCCTTAGATGCAGGTCTAATGGTCAGATCCATTAACTGGGGCCCCCGTTTTTCCCTTCCTTTTGACCCATATTCTTCCTGACTTTCCTCTAATACAGTTTTCTCCTGGCTTCCCTCCCAGCAAGCCAAGCCACGTGACTGCAGTGTTTCCAACCTTTGCCGGAAGCCAGCACTGACAGTCGTGGAGTAGGAGGAGGTGTGACTCACTCTTTTGAGGATTGGTTGCCACACATGTCAAAGCCCCAACACATTTTCATGCAAGAGACAAATGGATTGAGCCAACTCGAGTTATTTTTTCCTGAAATGTGATGCCAGCTAACATCTGCCTCATTTTATTATCCTGATTTGTTTAAGGAACTCGCTCAGGGTTAAGATTTTTATCTAGGGTGATGTCATTTCACTTCAGTGTCTAAAGCCTTGAGTGTAAAATACAGAATCACAGGTTTGAGGTGATCCTCAGAGTATCATAGTATAGTAAATTCATCAAAGGTGTGGCATGCTTAAAACTCAGATTATAGTCCAGTCCCATTTTATGACAACTGTAGGACCTTTTATTAAAAATAAAAAATAATTGCCTCACGAGAAAGAGATAGAGGCATTTTTATCAGTTGATTTCTAAGACACCCCCAGCTCTAATATTTTTTACTAAGCTTTTCACTAAAGATAGTTGTAGGACTTAACAAATAAGTATGAGTAAAATTATTTTCATTTTAGCCCCAAGTTGTCCTTCTTCCTATTAAATTAAAGAATAATTGTTTTCCCTTTGTGGTTCTTTAGAACATATGAATTTGAGTAATTCTCCACAAACCCTCTAGTCATTCAAACAATAAATTACTTATTAAAGGACTATATTGGAGCAGAACATATGAGGGAAACAAAACAACTGTGGTATCTGACTTCATACTATTTATAGTCTGGTGGGGAAACAGGGCTCTAGAAGTAAACAACTAAACAAAATAGTTTCTTATTTATCAATATGTTTTAAGAGCCTTGCAGAATGTCTAGCACAGAGTATGCACCAATAACTATTTTGGGTGGGTGAATCATTGGATGGATGGATGGATGGATGGATGGATGGATGGATGGATGGATGGATGACCTTTGCATCACAGAAACTCCAGAGGTATTTCAGAGTGCAGGAATAACTGTGAGACAAAAATGTGAGTACGTGGGAGTGAGACCCAAGGGAAGGAGGAAAAGCACTCCAGAAGTGTGAAAGCTACTTATATTAGCTATATCACTCACAAGATTCAAGTTACCAGTGACATTATACTCTAGGAAAGAATAGTCTTAACTGGTTTGTATTAATATAATCAATCATCTACAGCCTACAGGAATCTAGCCAACCACAGAAGTATAAGGAGAGTACCCTAGTATTTAAAAAAATGCATGTGTATCTATGTTTATAGCTGCACAATTCACACTTGCCAAACTATGGAAGCAGCCAAGATGTCCATCGACAGATGAATGGATTACAAAACTATGGAATATATACACGATGGTATTTTACTCGGCCATAAAGAAGAACAAAATCATGTTATTTGCTGGGAAATGGATGCAACTGGAAAACATTATGTTAAGTGAGATTAGTCAGTCACAAAGAGTAAAAAAGCATATGTTCTCCCTAATATGCAGATGCTAGGGAGAAGATGGGGCATAAGAGAGACTCCAGATGAAAAAGAAGAAACCCTAGATAAGCAAAGAAGTTGACTTAACTGAAGGTGATAGACAGGGGGGAGGAGAGGGAGACACCCTAATACACATGATGTACTTTAACAAATATATCAAAGTCAATCACTAAACTGAATTTGAGAAGGAGGGAGGGCAAGGGAGTGGGATGGGAATTGGGGAAGGGGTTAAATGAGAAATGTGTGCATATATGCCTTTATCAGCTTGTACCTAACAAAGATGTATGATTACAATGCATCAATTAATAAAAAAAGATAGACAAATGTTGACCTTAATTTACTGAATTAATTCACAAATACATTATAGATAATATTTTGAAATTTAATTCCAAGGTCAAAGTTGTTTTAGGCCATTTCTATACTACATTTTCCATAAGGCTTATACCACATAATTATAAGACAGACCCACTTTGGCACATTCTTGTAGTTTGCTGTCCAAAGAAGAGGCAAAGTCATCTTTGATAGCTCTTGGTATAAATCATACATGGTCAGTATAAATCAAATACATTTTATAAATAAGCATAATCTGTTATAATTTTTCAGCAACTTGCTCATTTGAACAGGGACACAGAACATATTCTGAGGTCTTAGATTTATTGAAAAATCAGATTACTATTAAAATTATGAAAGAAAATTTATTTCCTTTATGAAAAGGTATATTTTACAAGTCCCCTTTAATAATTGGATCTTGAGAATATTCTAAGAATTTTATACCTAGGGTTCTTTACTTAAATCATCATCAAACATTTTAATCCCATTGTGTACATGGTACCATTAGGTGCTAAGGTATTCATGGAAAGTGATTAATACTCAGAACTACATCTCAAAGCATTTATGGTCTGCAGATTTTACAGACTTGTAATAGCCATTTGAACTCATAGTACAGATATCCATAAAAATTAAGAAATTGTAGCATAAAAGTGCATTTAATGAAAGGGAGGTCATTTCCAATACAGCAGCTCTCAAAGGATGGATAGAAAAGCTTGACATTTGGCTTATGATCAGATAATTGGATCTTATCCTGATGCTTTCATTAGAAAATCATTTGATGTTTTCTCTCATGACTGAGTTCCACCTGAAATGGTTCCAATCACAACTGCCACCTACCACCATCATCAAAGCTTTTCCAGTAACAAATGTGTAAGCAGTCTGTGTGAGCACTATGGATTGGTGAAACCAGCATGGGTGTCAAAACTGGGCAGATAAAAATAATAAAGAACTACTATGGGCTAAGAATTACACCCAAACAAACATATTCATACAAAAACATTCTTTCTCTAAGCCTGTGAAATAAGGAAATGAGTGCAAAAAGTTACAGACCTTGCCCTCATAGTATGATAAGAAAGTAGAGTTCTCTGATTTCAGAGAAATCAAGTAACTTGCCCTAAAGCATAAGAGATGTCAAAGGTGGTGGTAGAACTGTGATTTGGACCCAGATGTTTCCAATTAAAAAACCCAGGCTTTTAACCACTGAGCTAGGCTATCTCATGTATACTCAAATTTAATTAAGGAAACTGATCAACTCTCCTTTTTTCCTTCCTTCCTTCCTTCCTTCCTTCCTTCCTTCCTTCCTTCTTTCCTTCCTTCCTTCCTTCCTGCCACCCCTTTTAGAAATTTGTGGAAAAGCATATAAAATACTTTATAGAGGAATAATTGAGTGATTTTTCCTTGTATTTACTGAAATATAATTGACAAACTTAAAATCATATATATTTAAGATATACAATGTGATGTTTTGGTATATGCATACATTGTGAAATGCTTACCACAATGAACTAATTAACAGATTCATAATTATAGTCAACTTGCTGTACATTAGCTCTCCAGGATTTATTCATCCTATATAACTGACACTTTGACCAACATCATCTCATTCCCCCCCACCTCTCAGCAACTGGCAACTGCCACTCTATTTTTCTTCAAGTTTAACTTTTTAAGATTCTGATTATACAGTATTTGTCTTTCTATGTCTGGTTTATTTCACTTAGTATAATGTTCTCCAGGTTCATTGATATTTGCACAAATGCCAGGATTTTGTTCTTTTTTTAAAACTAAATCATATTGCATAGTGTGTGAATGTGTGTGTGAGTGTGTGAATGCATGTGTGTGTTTATCACACTTTATTTACCCATTTATTCATCAATTGCCACTTAGGTCATTCCCATAATTTGGCTATTACAATAAGTATGGAAATATGAATACCTCTTGAAAACACTAATTTCATTTCCTTTGCATGTATACCCAAAAGTGGGGTAGTTGAGTCATATGGTACTGACTATTCTAATTTGGCTATTACATTGAATATGTAAATATAAATATCTCTTGAAGACACTAATTTCATTTCCTTTGCATATATACTCAAAAGTGGGGTGGTCAAGTCACATGGTAATTTCATTTTTAATTTTAAATTATATTTATAATAGCATCAAAAAGATAAAATACTTATGAATACATTTAAGAAAATAAGTAAAACACTTATACTCCGAAAAATATATAACATTGATTGAAGAAATTAAGATTGTAAAAAAATTGAGATCTAAATAACTGGAGAAAACATACCATGTTCATGGATTGAAAGACTTCACATTGTTATAATGGCAATATTTACCAACTAATTTATAGAGCCAATGCAATTCCTGTCACAATCCTTCCAAATTTCTTTATAGAAATTGACAAGTTGATTCTAAAATTCATATGAAATTACAAGGGCCTCAAATTGCCAAAATCGTCTTTCAAAAGAACAAAGGAGAACTCTCACCTCTCAGTTTCAAAACTTACCACAAAGCAACAGCCATTGTGACTGTTGAGTCATGATATATTGAATTCAACACAGAAAAAAAAATTACATATATGATCAACTAATTTTTAACAGTGCCAGGACCATTCAATGAGGAAAGAACAGTCTTTTCAACAAGAAGTGCTAAGACAATTGGATAGTCATATTTTTTAAAAGTGAAGTTATACTTTTAATTCATACTACATAAGCAAACTAACTCAAATTGGATCAAATAACTAAATGTAAAAGCTAAAACTGTAAAACTTTTAGATAAGGTCTGGGGATGTGGCTCAGTGGTAGAGCACTTACCCTAGCATATGTGAAGTCCTAGGCTCTATCCCTACCATCACAAAAGATAAATGACTAATAAAATTTTATACAAAAATATGGGTAAATCTTCATGAGTTTAGATTTGGCGAAGGGCTCCTAAATATAAAACCCCAAACAAAAGCCACAACTGAAAAAATATATAAACTGAACATCAAAATTTTAAACTTTTGTGCTTCAAAGGACATCATGAGTAAAGTAAAAAAGCAACACAGAGAATGGTAGAAAATAGTCAGTTCTCAGTATTAACAATGATTTTGGTGTATAAATCTGCATCAAACACTTACTTAGCAAATACTAAATTATTTTCCCTAAAGGAAAAATAGGATTATGTTCCTGTGAACCTCTGGTCACAACACTTCTGTTAACCAATCAACAAATAACCTTCTTTTATGTGTATTCGCTTAAAGACACCTTATTTAATGTGTATTGTTGATTCATTAACATTGAACCAATGGTCAAAAGCACTTATAGTTCATGCCTAAGCAAAGCTTATCTAATTATGTATTTTCTCCATAAGACACATCACAGTCTTTTGGGGATTCAGAACAGTAGAAAGCACTTCTGTACTGCATTTGGTAGCTACGATAAACAGTAAAATGGCCAATAAGTACAAAAAGTATGAAAAATATAACACTGAATAGGCCACAAAAATGGGCAACAGTAGGAGGCTGAAACAAGAAGGCAGATAGTTTATTTGTTCCACTTCCACTGAGAACATACCAGATGACTCAAACATTTTGCTGATTTGCATAGCCACATGCTCTTGATGATCACAAAAACACAAGTACTGATTTGGAAGTTACAAATACATTGTGAAGAAAAAATTGTGAATATGGGATCCATAAATGATAAGAATCGGTTATACTGGCAAATCAGGTATCTGATAAGGAACCTGTACCAGAATATATAAAGAACACTTAGAAATCAATAATAAAAAGACAAATACTCCAATTTAAAAATAGACAAAGAATTTCATTTTTTTTTTTAGATGGAATCTTGCTATGTCAATCAGGCTAATCTTGAACTCCTGGGCTCAAGTGATCTTCCATGGGCAAAACATTTTAAAGGGTATTTCTCCAAGGAATATATTCAAATAGACAATAAGCATATGAAAAGATGCTCAACATCATTAGCCATTGTGGATATGCAAATCAGAACCACGATGAGATACCACCTTATACTCCCTAGTTGGTTAGAATCAAAAAGTCAGATAATAATAAAAGTTGAGGATGTACAAAATTTGAAGCTTCATACTTTGTTGGGAATGTAAAATTGAATGGAAAGCAGTTTGCAGGTACTCAAAAAATTAGACAGAGTTAACATATGACCCAGTAATTCCACTCCTAGGTATATATGTTCACACAAAGCTTGTACATGATTTTGTGGCACCATTATTCATAATAGTCAAAAGATAAGACAACAATCCAAATGTTCACCAAATGATGAAGGTATAATCAAAATGCAGTTACCCCTGCAATTGAATATTATTTGGTAATATAAAGTACTGACACAAGCTCCAGCATGGATGAATTTTGATAACATGATGACTGAAAGAAACCAGTTACAAAATACCAAATATTTTATAATTCTATTTACATAAAACAGAGAGCTGTATAGAGAGAGTAGATTAGTGGTTGCTTAGGCATATGGAGAAGAGATGGTAAGATAAAAGAATGAAAGCTAAAGGAAGCAGGGTTTTTGAGGTGATAAAAATATTCTAAAATTGGTGATGGTTTTGTATATCTATAGATAATACTAAAATCCACTGAATTGTATACTTTAAGTATATTATATATTATATAGAGCTATATTTCAATAAAGCCATTTTTAAATATAATGCATAGAGACTGAGATGGCAAGCATCCAAGATGGAATCTATGTTGATCTACTGGCAAAAGCATAAATTACAAAAGGGTGATGTTGAAAAAGACAAGATTTTTGTTCAGAAGTGTGCCCAGGTCTGTGGCCAGACTACCCCCAAATCACCTGATCTTGTCTGAGCTCAGAAGCTAGTCAGGGTCAGCCTGCTCAGTACTTGGATAGGAGAAGTGTGGGCAGTGCCACACTGTAGCAAAGGCAGGCAAGCACAAGACTGGACCCAGTGTCCGTGGTCTGTCTGAGAGCAAGACAAGTCTGACTTGTCTTCTCTTACAAAGAAGCCAACATGAACAAAGGCACCACCTGGATGCACTGATGGAGTATTTGGAGAATTCCAAAAAAGGATGTCCCTGGAAGAAAATTGATCTTCACTGGCATTAGGAAGGAAGAAAGGGCAAGCTTAATAATTTACCTCAAAAAAGCTACTAATGAGTAATAGCCACTGCCTTATTTATTACAAAATAGAAATGCCCAATGGTATTTTCATGTGTAACATAATTTAGTTGATCTTATACACCAGAATTCAGATTATGAATGATTCACAGAATTTTTTAGCTAGTCCCAATTTAGGTAAAATTGGCTTGTAGTTAAATGAATATGATTTTTTAAAATTTTATAGCAATTCCAATTCAGAAAATACTATCACTATTTTCTTTTTCAAAGATATGGTTAAACTTGATCAGCTTTTACAAGAATGGAGAATGCCATCTTAAGCTGATTAAAGACTGGTTTTATATTTAGATTTCTATACCTACTTATGTGAATATGTTTAAATACAGGGAAATCCCTTCACTGTCTTGGAACTGAACAAGACTCACCTGTGTTTCCATTTGTTTCCACTAGCCCATGAGAGGCAATGGTTGAAGATAAGGAAGAAATGTCTATTTTATATTTTTGTTGAGTTTGCAATTTAATTCTAATCTAAAATGCTGACTTTTACTTATTGAAAGGCATGCTAGCATGGGTTGTTTGTAATAGCAAATAATATTTAGCACTTCTCAAAAAAAAAAAAGAAAGCACAGATCATATAATTTAATAGTGGTCACTCTAAGATAATGTCTGGAATCAAAATAGATTTATCATAAGGCAAGAAAAAGCAATAAACAAGCCCAAATTGTATTTCTCTCCATATCATGTTACCTCATTCATCTTTTCTCTGGCTAACTCATGCAAAAGGAAATGTTCTGCTTATAGTAACACTTACATAAGAGATATCAAAATTAAATGTACTATTTCATCACAACTGGTCCTAAGAAACTGAAGCTGATAAATTACCATGAACTCTGAATGACCCTTGGATATCAGAACCTTCTAGACTAGAGTGTTTTCTGACCAATGAATATTAGAAATTATTTTAATCAATCATGAGCAAACCAAAGAACTATTATATCCTATCCAAAGTGTTAGTTTTCGGTTTTTAATCATCATAATCACCATTATATCCCCCTTTATAACACCTCCCTCTCTCTGTGTCCACTCAATGAGTTTTCTCACTGGTGTGTGTGTGTGTTCCCTGACTGACAAATAGATTCAGCATTCTTTCTTAAAGTTTATTTGATCTTTGTTTTATTCTTTGATACCCTTTACCTATGCTCTTGGTCCTCCTCTTCTCTCACTTCTTATGACATTTGGCCTCTCTTTTTACAGCTTCATTCTTTCCTTCTCTTCTACTTAAAACCCCTTTCCTGCATTTCCCAAAGAAGGTATCTTAAGATTGCTACTATCATAAGCCATAGTTCTCTCCATAAACAGATGAATAGATTACAAAATTATGGCTTATACACACAATGGAATTCTACTCAGCAATAAAGAAGAACAAAATTATGTAATTTTTTAGGAAAGGATAGATCTGGAGAACATTTTGCTAAGTGAGATTAGCCAGTCACAGAAAGTGAAGGGTCATATGTTTTCTCTCATATGCAGAAGCTAGGGAGTATTGAGGATATCAGAGGACTTCAGATAATAGAGGAGAAACTCCATTGGAGTCAGGGAGGTAGTCTAGGGAAAGGGGCAGGGAGAGGGAAGATCAATGAAGGAATTATACCAATGTCAATCTCAATACCCTGTGTGAGGAAGAAAGGAATGGGAAGAGAGCTGAAGGGAAAGCCTACCAAGTGCTATGTGTATGTATGTCACTATCACTGAACTACATTATGATGTAAGACTATAGTGTACCAGTAAAAGTATAAAGAAATAAAGCATTATTCAATGACAACACGAGTCTGTATTCGCCACTATCATCTACTTATCTCTATTTATATCCATGCCCATGACTGAAATGTCCTCCTACCTTCCCTTGCCATCTTCACCTGTTGAAATCCACCATGCCTCACAAAGGAGCCTTTCAAATGGCCTTTTAAAAAGTGGTCTCTTGATTTTCTGAATCATTGTTCATAATTTCCTCATGCCATTTGTCACTTTTCATCTGGGTTTTAGCTATTCATATTATTCTATTAATTTTTCTATAATACAACTCTTTGAGAAGTCAGAGCATTTTCAAACTCAAAGTGCATTGCATGTGACCATTCCATTGGGAATATTGCTTTAGTTTGGCTTTTGGCCTTTGGGCTTTTCCACTCTGCAAGTGTATCTAGATATTTCATGGACTATGAAATCAAAAGACTATCTGCAGTGCTTTATATTTTAGGCATTTTCCAATGTGCTTTTGTCATTTAGTCCCTCAGATAAATTCAGAGAGGCATTTGTATTAGTTCTCTTTTACAGTTAAGAGAAATCTGAGAGCTAAGGGGCTTGAAAAACATCAAACTAGTTGATCCAGTGTGCAAATCTCACTCACTACTTCTTGCTTATGGTGTCATCAAGAAAAACAAAAAGTGTTCACTGGATCCTTACTAACATGGTGGGAGAAGCATCATGTTCAGTATTTCTCCTACACTGTGAGCCACAATTAGATGATCTTACAGTATTCAGCATCTTGGATTTCCTTATCTATAAACTATCACCTAGTAGTACTTTAATTGGTTGAGACAAACTCACTTTTCCTCTAGTGAATATTTAGGATCTACATAGTTCTAGTAATTTATCTGATCTCATGATACTCATAACGATGGGCAGAGACAAACAAGGAATATATTGCAAAACATTACAATGATAGAACAGGTTTTCCTTCTAACTGATAAAAGTCAATTCAAACTGTGTAATTTTGAGCTAAGTTGAAAACATATTGCCTCATTTCCATGAGCCCAGCTAGAAATCATGAAATCAGAAAACTCAGATTCTTAACCCAAATAGGCCTTTACTTTCTTACATATATCACTCTAGAATTCTAAAAAGAAGGCACATTCCTATGTCTGGGGCCCTGTCGAGAATAATGCCTCCCATTTAAGAAATGCTATTCTCCTCAATTAGATTTGTCACCTGTGGTCAGGACCACAATTTTCAAATCTCCTATATGCCTCCTTAGCATCTCACTGTCTTGTATAGAGACTGCATAGTGAATGTTCCCTGCCTTGAATTAAGTTAATTCAAAGAGATGTTACAAGAGAAAACAAAACCATGTTTAGTATAGAAATAATCGTGGGCTTACCAAAAAGTCAGGTCCAAATAGTACTCCATATTAGAAAGGGAAGAATTGGTTTGACTCTGAGTCCCTTCAACTACATCTATCTTGTGGATAGCAGATCAGTCATAAATCCTTTTTCATATATGAGAAAACAGAAGCACATGACTGAATCTCAGAAAAAAAATAGATAATAAAATTTGCCCGATCATTAAATTAGTTTTTCTATACATGGTACACTTAGACTACTCATTAAATTTGTGACAAAATTTTTTTAAATAAAAATTTATTTAAACATACTGAAGGAAAGAAATGTTGTAGCTGTTCCTTGTGGAATTTTTAATTATTATTTAATTTACTAAACAATAAAAGCCCTAATGTTTTAAGCCAAACACTCTTCTTTGGCTCTCAAATATTTTCAGAAATAACTTTTTCCTTGTTAATTTCCAATCTTGGCTGCATTTCCTGCTAATTTCAAACATATGTCATATACGAAATATGTTATTTTTCCCAAGCCTAATTTTGGCAGGAGAGAATTTTGGAACTGGCATAGGGAGATTTGGGGACAAACAAACAGGACAGATTGAAGCTGCCACAACTCAATAAAAATTTTATCTTTTTCATCCATCTCTAGGCCCACAAAGGCAAGGGTAACAACAAGAGCTGAGGGGGCTCGAATGAAAATTTCAGTGTGAGTAAAAACACCCTGGGGTTTTATATCTTATCCTATAGCTTGCTTTCCAAAAAGAATCTCTCACAAATACTAATTATTTTTATAGGATACAGAGTGTGAAATAACCCTAATATTATCATAACTCTAGTTCTCTAAGACTTACAGTCAAAAGAAATAAACTAGTTAAGCAAAGTAAAATGCCCTTCAGCTTCTAAAGGTTCTCTATAATGATAGCACTTGGAAAGAATCAGACATTTCCAATTGAATAAAATCTGCTTTTTTGCAAATTTGTTTCTCTAAAGCTGATTTTATGTAAAACCACTAAGCAGTCAATTCCAAAAAAAAAAAAAAAAAAAAAAAAAAAAAAAAAAAAAAAAAAAAAAAAAGATGTGGATTCATGGAAGCTTTCGAGATCACTATGTGAGGACCAGGACATACGCTAAGGCACATTTTTTTTCCCATAAAAGCATTCAGAGTCATGGTATGGGTAAGTAGGAAGAACAACTAGTACAATAGAAGAAACCTGGTTTGGAGACATAAAAGTGGATTCAAGCCCCAACTCTATACTTTCCTAAAAGAGTGGGTTGTTTGCAAAAATGGTCATACTTATTCACCCCTCCTTGCGTCTTCAACCTTTGAATGTTGCTGTGTAGTCTGTCCCATCAAGAGAAGGAGTCTGTTTCATTAAACCTTACCACCTGCTTAGCCAACAAAATGCAATAGAAGTAACATTTTGCCAGTTCCAAGACTAGGCCTACTGGCAGTCTCTTGCATCTTTCTCTTCTCTCTCTTCCTTTTCCCCCACCCTTCCTTTACTACAAGAACATACCTGGGCTAGTCTGTTGGGATATGAGACACATGAACCAAGAGTGAGTCCGTTCAGTATCCCAGGTAAGTCCCCAAACATAAAAAAACCACAGCCAAGATCCACAGAGTCACCTAGATGATTCACAGTGACCATGGACAGGAGTGAGTTTTACTGAGCCAATCTAAGTTAGAAGAAAGCACGCAGGTAAGTTACAGACTCAACTGTTCTAAACTGGCTGCTGTTCTAAGATTAGAAGTTTGGCTTTTGTTTTTATGCAGCAATAATTAACTAACACCTCTAGGGTAGATTATATATAAACAAATATTTTAAAGAACTCTATGTAAGTTACTACTAATAAGGAAAATCTCAGTTCTACAAAAGTATTAAATAAAAATCTGCAAATGTGCCATTGCTTATAAAGATATGCATACTTCATCTATCAGAATTAAATATTAAATTTAGGCCCAAATGTAAAAACTGGCTCAGTTACAGATCAGCAGATGGCACCTACTCAAGCACCAAGAGGAACCTGATTAGCAGATTTGAAAATGCTTAAAAACTCAAACAATAAAATTACTTTTGTATGTCATTGATTTTTAAATGAAGACATTCTTTTAGCAACTTAATTGTTCAATTTGATTTTTAAAAACTTGCTTTTACTTAGTTTAAATTTCCCTGAAGACTAGCTTAGTCTGGGAGGTTTTAGTTTTAAATGGCATCTGGCTGACTGCTCCTTCCTGTTCCTTAAAATACCTAGAAGGACCCAGAAAAAGAAATTTAAAACAGTGATGCTAAAAACTATTGTCTAATCATGAAGGGAATTTCCTTTACCTATTAAACCAAGGGAGCTGAGTTGAGCTAAGCAGGCAATGGCTAATGCATGTATCACTGTGAAAATGAGGGTGGCTCACTTGGAGGTTTTTTCCCACCCACTCTCTGCCCCTTTGTCTTGGAGAAATATGCTTATATCCAAACAGAAAAAAGTATTATTCTTCAACTGAATGAAAGATGATATATGAGATGGCCATAATACTTCATACTTCTTTCCTCTGACTCCCTAGTATCTTTTTATATCCTTCAATTACCCCAAAATAATAATTAGAAGTAACATATACAACCTAGGAGGTATGATCCCATAGTTGTATAGTATAGAGAGTAGAGACTAAAAGATCCCTTTAAAAGTTCATTTTAGAAGATGAAGATATACTCCATTAACTCAGAATGCCAAAGAATCAGAGTTGGAGCTAAGAAGTAATGCTGTTATGGTTTAGTTTGAAGGACAAATTCATTAAATGTTTATTATGACAGGAAATTGCAGGGTATAGGTATTAGTACTAGAATTTATACTAGGGAACTAAGTACCATATTTCAGCAGGAATAGGCTCAGTCATCTCCCAAGTAGAAAGCAAAAGAGTCTACCTTCATATATATCATGTAAGCAAATACTAAGTCAAGGACAGCTATCATCTTTCAATAAGGTATTTTTAAAAAGTATCAGTGGGATTGCAAATTAGTTCAACCACTATGGAGATCAATATAGAGATTCCCCAGAAAACTGGGAATGGATCCCCATATAATTTGGCTATTTCACTCCTGGGTATTTTTCCAAAGGGGTTGAAATCAGAGAACTACAGTAATATATGCATACCCATGTTCATAGCAGCACAATTCATAATAGCCAAAATATGGAACCATCCCAGATGTCCATCAACAGATGAATGGATTACAAAATTATGAGATATCTACATAATGGAATTCTACTCAGCAATAAAGAAGAACAAAATTATGTCATTTGCAAGAAAATGGAAGGACCTGGAGAACATTATGTTAAGTGAGGTTAGCCAACCACGAAAGTGAAGAGTCCTATGTGTTCTCTAATATGTGGAAGCTAGGGAGTAGTGTGGATACCAGAGGGACTCTAGATAATGGAGGAGAAACCTCAGTGGAGCAAGGGAGTTGGTCTAAGAGAAGGGAAGGAGGAAGAGTGAGGTTAATTGAAGGAATTTATACCATTAGTTATGTGTACATATATGAAAATACCAATGTCAATCTCAGTACTCTGTATGGGGAAGAGGGGAGATGGGAGGCAATGGGGGAGATGCCAAGTGCTGTGTGCATTTATGTCACGGCCAACATGATTTACATTACAATGTGAGACTATAATGCACCAGTAAAAGCATATACAAATTATCAATCCAGTAGACTTGCACTTTTTCCTATTCCTACTGCTAGCTGCAACTAAATAATCTTGAATAACTTATATTAAACAAATAGAAGAGGACTCTGAAAGATGGAGAAAAGAAAGCAGACAAGCAAGTAACTTAGGACCAAAGAATGACATGGTGGTGGTAAATTTCCTTGGTTTTCCTCATGTATCACAAATTTAGAACCAAAAAATATAAAAAACAAGCAAATGACAAAGGATATGGACCAAACAAACAAACAAACAAAAAGCCCTAATATAAAGCTACTCTCTCTAGCTAGCTAGGGTTCCAGGAGAGGGAAATCTTGCCAGACAGGAAATTTTTAGACAGTAACAGCTTTACTGAAGCCAGCATAACATGCCAAGGAGAAGAAATAAATTAAAATGAGAATAATGAAGAAAGAAAAAGAAACCCGAGACATGCCAACATCAAAATGGCAAGCAAGTTAGAATTATTTGACAAAATTTTTTCTAAAAACCATTATAAAAATGCTTCAACAAGTAATTACAAATGCACTCGAAATGAAAAGCTTGAGGATTTCAACAAAGACAAAAAATCTCAGCAAAATAGAGACATATATATTGATATGTATGTATGTATATATATATATACATACATATATATCAAGTCAAAATATTAAAACTAAAAAATATAATAACCAAAATTAAAATTCAATGTATGAGTTCAGAAGAAAAATGGAGGTGACAGAGGAAGGAACTGGTGAATCTGAAAACAGTTTAACAGAAGTTATTCAATCTGGTTGGGCGTAGTGGTGCACGCTTATAATCCCAGTATTTGGGAGGCTGAGGCTGGAGGATCCAAGTTCGTGGCCAGCCTCAGCCCTCCACAACTTAATGATACCCTTTTTCAAAAATAAATGGCTGGGGATGTAGCTTGGAGGTAGAATGCCCCTGGGTTCAATCCCAGTACTGAAAAAAAAAAAAAAAAAAAAAACTTTTTTTTTTAAATTGGATGTGTTGTAATTTTACATCATATTGTCAGAAAAATACATGCATACAACTCTTGGTACCCTCCCCGCTGAGTCTCCCCCCTCACCCTTACCCTGCAAATCTCTGAGATTGGAATTGGCAATTTTGTATACATTTATAGCATTATTTCTACTATTGCATTCCTTATGACTTCATCCCCTCCCCCATACTTCCGAATATTTGTCTAGCTTCCACATATAAGAGAACATCTGCTTGTTCTCTGGAACTGGCTATGCTCACTTAGTATAACATTCTCAAGTTCCATCCATTTTCCTACAAATGGTATGATTTTGTTCTTCTTTATGGCTGAGTAAAATTACACTGTGTGTATATACTAAAATTTTGTGATCCAATCATCCCTTGATAAACACCTAGTCTGGTTCCATAATTTGGCTATTGTAAACTGTGCTGCTATGAAAATGGATATGCAAGTATCATTATAATATTCTGGTTTTATTTCCTTTGAGAAGATGCGCAGGAGTGCTATCACTGGTTCATATGTTACTTCTGTTCCCAATCTTCTGAGAAATCTTCACATTGATTTACAAAGAGGCTGTATTAGTTTGCAGTCTCACCAACAATGTAATAGGGTTCTGGCTTCCCCACATCCTTTATTATGTTCTTGATGATTGCCATCCTAACTGGAGTGAGATGGAATCTCAGTGCAGTTGTAATTTGCATTTCCCTAGTTGCTAAAGACGATGAACATTTTTTCATGTATTTGTTGGCCACTTGTATTTCTTCTTTTGAAAAATATCTATTCAGTTTGGTTGTCCTTTTTTTATTTTATTTAGTGTTAAGCTTTTAAACACTTTTTATTAGACCTTTGTCATATGGGTAGGTAGTGAAGATCTTTTTCCATTCTGTAGGCTTTTTCTGTAGAATCTTGATGGTTCTCTTTGCTGCACAGAAGTTTTTTACTTTAATGCCATCTCATTAATTAATTCTTATTTTAATTTCCTGAGCTTTGGGGGTCTTATTGAGGAAGTTTCTATCTATACCTATATATTGGTGTGTTGGTCCTCTGCCCTCTTCTAGCTGTTTAAAAGTTTCTGGTCTGTTTCTAGGTCTTTGAATCATCTTGAGTTGACTTTTGTGCAAGGTTAGAGGTTAGGGTTTCATTCCATTTCTCTATATATGGATAGCCAGTTTTCCCAACACCATTTGTTGAAAAGGCTGTGCCTTCTCCAGTATATTTCTTTGGCACCGTTATCAACTGGTGCCAACTGGTTATAGATATGGGGCTTTGTTTCTGAGTCTTCTATTCTGTTCCATTGGTCTGGTCTATGTGTCTGTTTTTGTGCCGATACCATACTAGTTTTATTACTATCACTTTGTAGTATAATTTGAAGTTGGGTATTGTGATGCCTCCAGCATGATTCTTATTGTTGAAAATTTCTTTGGATATTCTGAGTGCTTTGTTTTTCCATATGAATTTTATAACTGATTCTACAGGTCTGTGAAAAATAGCCATGATATTTTGATAGGGATTGCATTGAATATGCAGATAGCTTTCAGTAGGATGACAATTTTGATTATATTTATTTTGCCTAGCCAAGAGTATGGAGATCTTTGCATCTTCTAAAATCATCTTCAATTTCTTTCTTCAGTGATTTTTAATTTTTACTGTAGAGGTCTTTCACCTCCTTGGTTAAATTTATTCCTAAAACAAGAAGCTAGTTTTTTGAAAGGAAAAATAAGATTGACAAACCCTTAGTCAACCTAACAAAAAGAGAGAACAGACTCAAATCTCAAGGATAAGAAATGAAAATGGAAATATCACAACAGATAATGTGGAAATCCAAAACATTATTAGGAACTACTGAAAACTTGTATTCTAATAAAATAGAAAACCCAGAGGAAATTGACAAATTCTTAGATACCTGAAACTACCTAAATTGGACCAAGAGGATACAGAAAACCTAAACAAACCAAAAAGAAGCAAAGAAATTGAAATGGCAATGAAAGGTCTCCCATCAAATAAGAGTCCAGGCCCTGACAGATTCCCAGCTGAATTCTACAAGATCTTCATAGAATAACTAGCCCAATGCTCCTCAAATTTTCTGTGAGATAGAAAAAGAATAAAAATTACCAAATTCATTCTATGAAGCCAGCATCACCTTAATACCCAGACCAAATAAAGATACCATGAGAAAAGAAAATTACATAACAATATCATTGATGAACATATATGTAAAAATTCTCATCAAAATATTAGCAATTCGCATTCAAATCTACATCAAGAAAATAGTTCATCATGACAAAATAGGCTTCATCCCAGAGATGCAAGGGTGGTTAAACATTCACAAATCAATAAATGTAATTCACCACATTAATAGAGCCAAGAAAAAAAATCACATGATATCTCAATAAATGCAGAAAAAGCATTTAACAAAATCCAACACCTTTTCATGATATTAAAAAAAAATGCTGAGGAAATTAGGAATAGAAGAAATCTACCTCGGCATCATATAGTCTATATATAACAAACCCAAAGCCAGCATCATTATGAATAGGGCAAAACTGACAGAATTTCCCTTAAGATCAGGAACAAGACAAAAATGCATACTATTACCACTCCTATCTGACACAGTACTCAAAACTCTAGACTCAGCAATGAGACAGGATAAAGAAATTAAAGGAATACAAATAGGAAAAGAATTAGAGTGTCTCTCCAATTACCCGCCACCCCCCCCCTGTCCATCAACTTCAGTTAAGTCAACTTATTTGCTTATCTAGAGTTTCTCCTTTTTCATTTTTCATCTGGAGTCCCTCTTATGCCCCATCTTCTCCCTAGCATCCACATATCAGGGAGAACATATGCTTTTTTACTCTTTGTGACTGACTAATCTCATTTAACATAATATTTTCCAGTTGCATCCATTTCCCTGGAAATAACATGATTTCGTTCTTCTTTATGGCTGAGTAAAATTCCATTGTGTACATATCCCATAGTTTTGTAATCCATTCATCTGTTAATGGACATCTTGGCTGATTCCATAGTTTGGCAATTGTGAATTGTGCAGCTATAAACATAGATACACATGGGTCGGTTTGATAGTTTGGTTTCCGTTCTTTTGGGTAGATACCCAGAAGTGGTATTGCTGGATCATATGGTAGTTCATTCCCATTCATCTGAGGATCCTCCATACTGTTTTCCAAAGTGGTTGCACACGTTTACAATCCCACCAACAATGTATTAGGGTTCCCACTTCTCCACACCAGCATTTATTGTTGTTCATGTTTTTTATGATTGCCATTCTGACTGGAGTTAGGTGAAATATCAAGGTAGTTTTGATTTGCATATCTTTCTGATTGCTAATGATGTAGAACATTTCCTCATACACTTATTGACCATTTGTATTTCTTCTTTTGTGAGGTGTCTATTTAGATGTTTTGCCCGTTTTTTGATTGGGTTATTTGTTTTCTTAGCTGTTATTTTCTTGAGTTCTCTGTATATCCTAGATATTAGACCTCTATCAGAAACTGAATCTGAGAAGAACGGAGGGCGAGGGAGTGGGGTAGGAATAGGGGAAGGGGCTAAATGAGAAATGTGTGCATATATGCCTTTATCAGCTTGTACCTAACAAAGATGAATGATTACAATGCACCAATTAATAAAAAAATTAAAATACCTATTAATAGGAAGTATTCTATGAAATAAATACAGAAAATATTTAATTCAGATAGTATATTAGAAAAGCAATTTTCATGACTAGACACTATAATTCCTGAAAATGTATAAATTTCTTCAATTTGTTTTGGACTAAATTATTTCATGAAATTCAAGATTTTTATTTTACTTATTTCCACAGATTACTTAACAGTGATGTAAATCTTGTACTTTAATAATTAGTTTCATTCTAAAATGGTTATCAGGTGTTTCTTTTCTCCCTAGCAAACAAGTATTTGTCAAAGTAGATAATATATGAGGACTATTTTGTAAAGTAGATAATGTTACATAAAATAAGTATTATTGTTTAACCATTAGAATTTTCTTATCTAAGAATTGACTTGAAATAAATATATTTTAAAAGCCTGCTGCATTAACATTTAGAACTTATCAAATGAATCTTGGAGACATTCACTTGCATAAGTCAACAACATATGTAGTTCACTAAATTTATTATGTTGTTGTTATTTTTGTTTAATAAATCTGTAATTATTATTGAAAACTAAAAAAAAATAGGGAAAGAAGAACTGAAGCTATCTTTGTGAATGACATGATCCTTCACATAGAAGATCCAATAAACTCATACAGAAGACTTCTAATGGTGACAAATAGTTTCAGCAAAGTAGCAGGATACAAAATTGACCTACAAAAATCTTTACCATTCCTTTACATCGATCATGAATCCACTGAAAAAGAAATACAGAAAATAATTCCATTGACAATAACCTCAAAAAAGTTGACTTTTAAAAATTGAGAAAATCCAAGATGGCATCTGAGTGAAACACCTCTCCTCAGGCACTGTGAGTTCAAATCAAATCTGCCATAAAAGCAGTTTCTTGAGGGAAGAAAAAAAAAGCAATAAGAAAGTCAACAAAGCAATGAAATTTGAACTACACCTAAAGAGACCCCAGAAAACCAACCAAGGAAAGCAAAGGAGCCCATCCACATGGCAGCAGCACCATGCCATGGAGTGGCGGTGGCCATTAAGCCCCCCGAATAGGGATCAATTAACACGGAGCTATCTAGCGACCTACTGCATACCCAGCGACCAGACATGGAGTAAGCGACTCCAGAACTCCACATCCTAACAAGGCAGCGTATCCCTGCACCATCCACAGACACCAGAACGCGTGGTATGACCAGCATAAGCCCCCTTGGGGCCGCCCCAGCTCACCTCTCCCTCCAGAGCCAGTGCAGCGATCAACTGCACTGCAGAGCTTGAATCAAAACTGCCCCAAAAGCAGCCTCTTGACAGAAGGAGAGAAAAGCAAAACAGCAAAAAAAGTGAATAAACTAACAAAAGCAGCTGAACAGAACCCAGAGAGAACAAAGGAGCCAGCCCACGCAGCAGTGGCGTGTACCGGGAACCAGGGGCCACCATCTTGCCTGCTGCCATCTTGCCAGTTGCCAAAAGCAGCGTCTATTAGCACCAAGACTTCCAAAGACCTCCTGCGCAACCGATGACTATAAGTGGAATAAGCAACTACAGAAATCCACACCCTAACCAGGCAGCATACCCCTGCAGGATCAACAGCGACCAAGAACACCTGGGACAACCATCTTAATAAGCCTTCAGCGAGGGCAACCCAGATCACGTCTCCCACTGGAACCAGAGCAGCAGGGATCTGTGAGTAAAATTGCACACCTGGTGTGCAGGGGGCCCCTATACAAAGCGCAGACTCAGTCACCCGCCCTTCAAGCAATTGGATAAGAGCAGAAGTGTGGGAGGGACCCAGTGCACATAGGGCATAGAGAACTTCCAAGCACCCTGGAAAATACCTGGCATATAGTTTGCACTCCCGCCACCAGGAAAGGCAGAGACAGAGACGCAGACAGGCCCTGTGGAGAGCTCAGAGACACAAGCTTGCAATGGGAGAGGCATCAGCAGAACTCCCTGCCTGCACTGACAGAGAAAATAAGAATATCAGAGACACATTCGAAAATTTAATAGAGTAAGCAGACATTTAAAAGCTGAAAATATCCACACAGATCCAAAAGGACTGCAGAGAGCCAGGCGTGGTGGCGCACGCTTGTAATCCCAGCATTCGGGAGGCTGAGACCAGAGGATCCGGGTTCGCGGCCAGCCTCAGCTACCTAGTGAGGCACTCCGCAACTTAGTGAGACTCGGTTTCAAAATAAAGAATAAAAAATGGGGCTGGGGGTATAGCTCGGAGGTAGAATGCCTCTGAGTTCAATCCCCAGTACCGCCAAAAAAACCAAAAAAAAAAAAAAAAACCCAAAAGGACTGCAGAGGCAAACTCAACTCTGTACTTACAAACTAGCAGCGTTTTTGTTTTTGTTTCTTGTTGTTGCTGTTGTTGTTTTTTGGTTTTGGGTTTGTGTGTGTGTGTGTGTGTGTGTGTGTGTAATGTTTTAGTTGTTTTCTCTATATTTTCATTTTGTATTGCCTTGATTTATTTATGTTTCTTTGGATTATTGGTTGCCTTGTTATTTCTTGCTTAGTTTGTTGATTCTCCTCCTTATCCCTTTTACAAGCTTTCCTCCCTCCCATCTTTTTTCTTCTCCTCAACACTTCTTCTCTTTTGTTCTTCCGTTTTTCCCTGTCTCATATCAAGACCATCTAATATTACCACACCTAAGACTCTAAATTGACTACCAGAATCCCCCGACATATCCACTATCTCAATTCATTAAAAAATCACCTCAACACACTCAACCTCTTATTCCACTGGACCATACCCTCTACTTTACCTTATTTTTGCATTCATCACTGTGACTTCTCAACCAACCTTCACCACTGAAAACAACCTGTACCTGTTATAATAGCGGACACCTCTAAACCCCTACTGCAGAGATTGGATGAGAAAGCTTGCAAGAACAGCAAAGATATAAATTTAAGAACAGGGAAACCATGGGAAGGAAAAATAACAAACAATGAGCCACCACACCCCATCAATAACAGATCTCACGAACCCAGAATGGCAGAGATTACCAGAAGAACAATTCAGATCTTTAATACTAGAATCAATACAAGATTTTTGGAAAGAATGCAGGGAGAGTTGGAAAGAAATAAAGGAACAAATAAACAAAAAATCTGACATCCTGAACAGGAACCAAGAGAAGCATTGAAGGAAGTGAAAGATGTAATAACTGAAGTGAAGGCATCAATACAAACTATAAACAGTAGATTAAACCACATGGAAAATAGAATATCACTCTTAGAAGATGACTATTCAAAAAATGAATACATAGTACATAATTTAGAAAAAAAAATTCTACAGTACGAATTGGACATCGATGAGATCTGGGCCAATTTTAAAAGAGCTCACCTAAGAATAATAGGCATAGAAGAGAGATTAGAAGTTGAAACTAATGGAATAAATAATCATTTCAAAGAAGTAAATCAGAGAATTTTCCAAACATAGAAAGAGAAGTTGACACACAGGTACAGGAAACATATAGAACTCCCTCCAGACAAGACCAAAGAAGAGGTTCACCACGCCACATAATAATCAAGTTTACTAATGTAGAGGCTAAGGAGAGAATTCTAAAGGCAACAAAAGGAAAAGGCCAAGTGACATTTAGAGGCAAACCAATTAGAATCACTCCAGACCTCCCAAATCAAGTCATGAAAGCCAGGAGGGCTGGAGTAACATATTCCAAACTCTGAAAGAAAACAACTTGCAGCCAAGATTCTTCTAACCAGCAAAACTCTCTCTCAAAATTGACAGGGATATAAAAATCTTCGATGACGAACAGAAACTGAAAGAATTTATGTCTTCCAAACCAGAACTAGAGAAAATACTCAAAGAGATTAACTACAAAGAAGAACTAACAAGTAAATGTCAGAACCAGAGAAACAATAATTTCCAGGAAGCAAACAATTAAGCAAAAAAAAAAACACCAATGAAAAAAGAAGTCAAGCTGGGCGTGGTGGCTCACGCTTGTAATCCCAGCATTCGGGAGGCTGAGACCGGAGGATCCGGGTTCGCGGCCAGCCTCAGCTCTAGTGAGGCACTCCGCAACTTAGTGAGACTCGGTTTCAAAATAAAGAATAAAAAAAAATGGGGCTGGGGGTGTAGCTCGGAGGTAGAATGCCCCTGAGTTCAATCCCCAGTACCGCAAAAAAAAAAGAAAAAAGAAGTCAAAACCCAAAATGTTAGGAATTAAAAATCATCTCTCAATAATCACACTGAATATAAATGGTCTCAACTCCCCAATAAAAAGGCACAAGATGGTAAAATGGATTTAAACCCAGAATCCATCTAAATGCTGCCTGCAAGAAACACATCTTACAAGCAAAGATTCCCACAAACTAAAGGTGAAGGGCTAGAGTAAGGTAATACATGCCAATGGAACTTGAAGACAAGCAGGAGTAGCAACCATGATATCAAATAAACTAGACTTCAAGCCTAAGGTTATCAGAAGAGACAAATCAGGTCATTTTTTACTAGTAAAAGGTACAATCCAGCAAGAGGAAATAGCAATTATCAACATCCATGCCCCAAAGATAGGTGCAGCCACTTTCATAAAACAAACTCTGTATGATATAAAGACACACATAGATCCCAATACACTAATACTAGGAGACTTCAATACTCCTCTCACATCACTAGACCGATCTTCTAAACAAAAGGTCAGTAAAGACACCTCAGACCTAAAGAATACCATAAACCAAATAGACCTATTAGACACATATAGACACATTCACCAAACTACAGCTGAATTCACATTTTTCTCAGCTGCATATGGAACCTTCTTCAAAATAGACCACATTCTGGGTCACAATGCAAGCACCGGCAAATTCAAAAAATGTAACATAATTCCCTGCATCTTTTCAGACCACAATAGAGTGAAACTATAAATCAACTCTAAGAAGACCCAGAGTAACCATGTAAACACATGGAGACTGAACACCACACTGCTGAGTGATGAATGGATCATAGAAGAAGTAAGGGGAGAAATTAAAAAATTACTAGAAACCAATGATAACAGAGACACAACATATCAAAACCTCTGGGACACTTTGAAGGCAATACTAAGAGGAAAATTTATAGCACTAAGTGCCCACATCAGAAGAACAGAAAATCACCAAATAAATAACCTAATGACACAGCTCAAAGCACTCAAAATGCAAGAACAGGCTAACCCCAAAGCTAGTAGAAGACAGGAAATTATGAAAATCAGAGCAGTAGAGAATAAAAAAAAACAATACAGAAAATCAACAAAACCAAAAGCTGGTTTCTTGAAAAAATAAATAAGATAGATAAACCATTGGGCAACCTATCCAAAAGAAAGAGAGAATCAACCCAAATTACCAAAGAAATGAAAAAGGGGATATTACAACCAACAGTATGGAAATAGAGAGGATCATCAGAAACTATTTTGAAAAACTATACTCAAACAAAATGGAAAATCTAGAAGAAATTGAGAGATTTCTAGACACATATAACCTTCCTAAATTTAGTCAAGAAGATATAGAAAACTTAAACTGACCAATAACAATCAAAGAGATAGAAACAGCAATAAAGAGTTTACCATCAAACAAAAGCCCAAGGCCAGATGGTTTTCCAAGTGAATTTTATAAAATATTTTTAGAAGAGCTAATCCCAGTACTCCTCAAACTATTCCGTGAAATAGAAAGAAAGGGGACCCTCCCAAACACATTCTATGAAGCCAACATCACATTAATACCAAAGCCAAATAAAGACAGCTCAAGAAAAGAAAACTATAGGCCTATATCACTGATGAACTTAGATGCAAAACTGCTAAACAAAATACTAGAAATGTGCATTCAAAACCACATGAAGAAAATTATGCACCATGACTAAGTCGGGTTCATCCCAGGTATGCAAGGCTGGTACAACATACGAAAAACAATCCATGTAATTCACCACATAAACAGAATCAAAGACAAAAACCACATGATCATCTCAATTGATGCTGAAAAAGCATTTTGACAAGATCCAACACCCATTCATGCTAAAAGCACTGCAGAGAATCAGAATAGAAGAAACAGACCTCAACACCATAGAGGCAATATACAATAGGCCCACAGTCAACATCATATCAAATGGAGAAAAACTGCAAAAGTTCCCACTAAAAACAGGAACAAGACAAGGATGTCCATTGTCACCTCTTCTGTTCAACATAGTACTTGAGACTCTAGCCAGAGCAATAAGGCAAGAGAAGGAAATCAAAGAGGTAAAAATAGGGAAAGAAGAACTAAAACTATCCCTCTTTGCATATGACATGATATTATACTTAGAAGACCCAACAAAGTCAACCAAAAAAACTTATGGAACTGATCAACAAATTCAGCAAAGTGTCTGGATACAAAATCAATCTTAAAAAATCAGAAGTTTTCCTGTATGCCAATCATAAATCCACTGAAAAAGAAATCCAGAAAACAATTCCACTCACAATAGCACCCCAAAAAGTAAAATACTTAGAGATAAGCCTAACCAAAGAAGTAAAAGATCTCTATAAGGAAAACTATAAAAAGTTGAATAAAGAAATTGATGAAGACCTTAGAAGATGGAAAGAACTTCTATGCTCTTGGATAGGCAGAATAAATATCATCCAAATGGCCATCCTCCCAAAAGTGATCTACAGATCCAATGCAATACCCATGAAATTACCAAGGTCACTCCTCACATAGACAAATCAGTCCTTAAATTCATTTGGAACAACAAAAAGCCCAGGATAGACAAAGTAGTTCTTAGCAACAAGAACCATGCAGGAAGTATCACAATACCTGACTTCAAACTCTACTACAAAGCCACAGTAATAAAAACAGCATGGTATTGGCACAAAAACAGACACACAGAACAATGGAGCAGAATAGAAGATTCAGAAACAGACACACGTGCTTACAGTCAATTGATTTTTGACAAGGGAGCCAAAAATATACACTGGAAAAATGATAGGCTCTTCAACAAATGGTGTTGGCAAAACTAGTTAACCATATGCAGGAAACTGGAAATAAACGCCACTTTCTCAGCATGTACAAGAGTCAACTCAAGGTGGATCAAAGACCTGGAAGTCAGGCCAGAGACCTTGCAGCTACTTGAAGAGGGCATAGGCCCAACACTTCAACAGATAGGCACAGGTAAAAACTTTCTCAAAAAGACCCCAAAAGCACAAGCAACTCAAAGGAAGATCAATACATGGGATTGTATTAAACTGAAGAGCTTCTGTGCAGCAAAGGAAACTATTAAGAACCTCAACAGGGAGCCCACAGAGTGGGAGAAATTTTTTGCCAACTACTCTTCTGATAGAGGTCTAATATCTAGGATATACAGAGAACTCAAGAAAATAACAGCTAAGAAAACAAATAACCCAATCAAAAAATGGGCAAAAGATCTAAATAGAAACCTCACAAAAGAAGAAATACAAATGGTCAATAAGTGTATGAGGAAATGTTCTACATCATTAGCAATCAGAAAGATATGCAAAACAAAACTACCTTGATATTTCACCTAACTCCAGTCAGAATGGCAATCATAAAAAACATGAACAACAATAAATGCTGGCGAGGGTGTGGAGAAGTGGGAACTCTAATACATTGTTGGTGGGATTGTAAACTTGTGCAACCACTTTGGAAAACAGTATGGAGGATCCTCAGACGAATGGGAGTGAACCTACCATATGACCCAGCAATACCACTTCTGGGTATCTACCCAAAAGAATGGAAACCAAACTATCAGACTGATGTATGTGTATCTATGTTTATAGCTGCACAATTCACAATTGCTAAACTATGGAATCAGCCAAGATGTCCATTGACAGATGAATGGATTACAAAACTATGGGATATGTACACAATGGAATTTTACTCAGCCATAAAGAAGAACGAAATCATGTTATTTCCAGGGAAATGGATGCAACTGGGAAACATTATGTTAAGTGAGATTAGTCAGTCACAAAGAGTTAAGAAGCATATGGTCTCCCTGATATGTGGATGCTAGGAGAAGATGGGGCATAAGAGGAACTCCAGATGAAAAAGGAGAAACTCTAGATCAAAGAAGTTGACTTAACTCAAGGTGATGGCCGGGGTGGGGGGGAGGAGGAGACACCCTAATACACATGATATACTTTCACAAATATATCAAAGTCAATCACTAAACTAAACTTGAGAAGGAGGGAGGGTGAGGGAGTGGGATGGGAATTGGGGAAGGGGTTAAATGAGAAATGTGTCCATATATGCCTTTATTAGCTGTACCTAACAAAGGTGTATGATTACAATGCACCAATTAATAACAATAAATAAATAAAAATAAATAAATAAATAAAAAGTGGCAGAGCCTCGGGGAATTTCTGGAAGTATGAAAAGGGGGTGGGGTCTAATGTTTACGTGATAAAAGTTCAGGAGAAGATGAAGAAAGTGAAGTTTAAAAGTACATATGGAAGCTGCGTGTGGTGGCGAACACTTGTAGTCCCAGTACTTGGGAGGCTGAGACAGGAGGATCACAGGTTCGTTGTCAGTCGCAGCTACTTAGTGAGGCCCTCCACAACTTAGTGAGACCGTTTGCAAATAAAGAATAAAAAATAGGGCTGGGGGTGTAGCTCGGAGGTAGAATGCCTCTGGGTTCAATCCCTAGTACCGCCAAAAAATAAAATTAAAAAAAAAAAAAACGACATATGGAAATAACTACTGAAAATATTCCAAATTGGGCAAAAGACACAAACTTACAGAATCAAGAAAGTAAATGAAATGAAACAGTAATTTTTTTTAAACTGGGAAGTGAACATCATGGCATTTTACCTCTGAGCCCTTTTGTTGTTTTTTTTTACTATTATATTTTTTATTTTAAAACAGAGTCTCACCAAATTACCTGACCTTGCACCTGCAATCCTCCTCTCTCAGACTCCCAGGTACTGAGATTACAGGTGTACACCACCATGCCTAGACAAACACGGTTAAATAAATTAATAAATAAACAAACAAATAAAGAAAAAATACATCAAGACAAATCATAGTCAAGCTTCTGAAAATTAAAGATAAAGAAAGATATTCAAAACAGAGAAATTAAACTTTACTTTCATAAAAAAAACAATTGAAAGACAGTTAATTCCCCATGAGAAATCATGAAGACCAGAAGGAAATGGAACAACATTTTTCAATTGTTGAAATATAATAATTCTGAAACAAGAATCCAATATTCATTAAAATATCTTTTTAGGAATGAAGCAAAAATCAATATATTCTCAGCCAAAAAAAACTAAGAGAATTTGTCACCAGCAGGTCTATTCTTTAAAAGACAGCTGAAGAAATGTCTCTAAAATGAAATCAAATTATATAAGCAATCATATAATA
>PVLC010021133.1:0-28440 GCA_004027655.1 Graphiurus murinus
ACAAGGAAATGAATTATGCTTATAATTGTAGTAAGTTTGGAAGCAAATTATTTCCCAGTCAAGCCTTCAGATGAGAAATCAGTTGCAGCTGTATTGGACATTAAGCAAAAGACCCAGATAGAGGTAACCATACTCCTGCCCACTAACAGTGTGAGAAAATAAACATATACCTTGTTTGAATCTCCTAAATTTGTGCTAATTTCTTACACAGAAACAGAAAACTATTATGTCATCCAGAGGTACAAATTAAAATAATGCTAAATGTAAGTCCAGCAGTGACCAGGTATAAATGATAAAATTTTGTCTTATCTGTAAGATTTGTTCTTTGGTTGGAGATACTAGCTTTCAATAATTAATTTACAGAGATTTGGTCTGTGAAGGTATAACTTTGAATCACAAGAGTCCTTTCAAGCTGAAATATAAATAAGAATTAGTTAATTTAAAGATATCTTTAAATATTTTAAAAAATTAGTCAATTGAATTCATCAATTGTTCACCATCATAATAGAGATGAGTTTCATCTTGTGGATCTTTTTTTTTATTATTATAGTTACTATAATCAATAACAGAGGAAATGAAGTTTCAAATGTTTGTGCCAGACTAGTTCATGTCTTTTTAAGTTTATTTTAGAATAGACATGTCTTTTGAATGTAATTTTAAACTAGATTGGTCACCTGAAAAAAAGCAAGTAAAATTTTTAGCTAGTCCACTCAAAACAGTATGTGTAACTGATTAATCTCATCACAGTTCTTTTACCTCCTTCCCAATAAAGGATAGAGAGTCCTTTGTTATATGCAACACTTTAAAAATAAGGACATTTTGAGGCTAGCTATATTAGTTTCCTTTGTAAGAAGTAAGTGTCTAATGGCAGTAAAAAAAAAAAAATCTTCATAAAATTACTCTAGCTCTCCTGGAATGAGAGACAAAAATTGCCTAACACAAGTCAAATATAGGGGTAGAAATGACAACTCTTAGAAAACTCACCAAATTTAATAAGGTATGGTTTCTTCATCCAGTATTCTCTGTGTACCACTAATTTTTCTTCAATTACTATTTTCTACAATAGTCCAGAGTTGAACACAATTCATAGTCAAGAAAGGTTGGGGAAACCAATTTAGAGGTATTCCTGCAAGAATGATTGCATCACTAATGATAATGAATATATGTTTTCTTATGAATGTTCATGTTAATGATTCTAAGAAATATAAGACTGAGATATTACGTTCTTCATTTGAAATTTAGAGAAAGGGACAGAGTGAAATCGAGAAAGAGTTCAAAGACAGAATGACAGTGGAGATTTTATGCTTTCTTCCATAAGGACAAGCTACCATCTCATCCCATTTTATTAGCACCTGTGAAAATATAGGGAGACAGAATTTTTATACATCTGCCACTCATCCAGGAATACCATGGTGAGATGATTCATCAGTTTTTCCAGAAAATCTTGATATCAGTACTCTTCCCCTATGTGCAAGCATTAAGGTATTTTTTGTTGTTGTTGTTGTTTTTCAGTTTTACATTAGAATTTTATTTGGTATTATTTAGTTCATCAGAAATAAATTCATTTATTTATTCAGTAATTGACTTTTTTGGTGCATTGTAATCATACATTGTGATGAAGTTCAGGGTGATATAGGCACACATGCACACAGCAATTGGTTAGCCTTCCTCCACTTACCACCCTACTTTCTCTCCCTCCCCACCTCCCCATGCACTGTAATTGGCATTGATAAATTTGTGTATGCATATCATGTCCATCCTCAGCTAGGTCTCCTTCCTCATTCCACTAAAGTTTCTCCTCCATTTTCTGGAGTCCCTTCTGTGTTCCAATTTTCCTCAGCTTCTACATATCAGAGAAACATCCAACCTTTCACTTTTTGTGACTAATTTTTGACTAATCTCACTTAGCATAATATTCTCCAATTCCATCCATTTTCCTTCAAATAACATAATCTTGTTCTTCTTTATGACTAAGTAAAATTCCATTCTGTGCATATTCCATAATTTTGTAAGCCATTCATTTGTTGATAGACAGCTAGGCTGGTTCCATAGTTTGGCAATTACGAACTGTACTGCTATAGACATAGATACACATGCATTACTTTGGTAGTCTGGTTTCAATTCTTTTGAGTTAATACCCAGAAGTGGTATAGTTGGGTCATATGGATAGGTTCATTCCCATTCTTCTGAGGATCCCCTCGCCCCCCCCACACACACTGTTCATCAAAGTGGTTGCATTAATGTGCAATCCTTCCAACAATGTATCAGAGTTCTTATTTATTAGTCAGCATTTATTATTGATTGTGTTTTTAATGATTGCCATTCTAATTGGGGTTAGGTGAAATCTCAGGATAGTTTTGATTTGCATTTCTCTGATAACATTCAATTTTGAATATTTGAGCACTAGAATTTACTTTTGAGAAAGAAAATGGAGCTCAAAGAGGATGCATTTGTGGTCCAATATGAGTAAGGACTGGTACATAGAAGAAGTTACTTACCATTTTTTGAGGTCATAGTCTGTGCCAGCCACATTATTCATATCATCTATAATACTTGCAAGAAGGCTTGTGCATAAGAGGAAGGTGAGACTATAGTGTTTAATACTTGCTTGTAGTTGCACAATTAATAAATGACACAGGAGGAATCTAATGCCAGGTCTGTTTAATTCCAAAGTATATCCTCTTTCCATTAACTAGGACACTTGAGAATCCAGTTCTCTTTATTCTGAGCAAATCTCCTTTTTTAGCAATGAGTGTGAGCCTAGAGTTCTCGGTCAAAGATAAAGTCAATCTTAGGAAGATTTATCTAGGTGCTGTTTCTTTCCCATAGATGGCTAAAGCTTGGGCTTGCAAGAAGACAGGGCAGCTGTTCTCTAGTGGAGAAGCCTGTGTGTGTGAATGTGAGTGTGTATGTATGTGTGTGCAATTCACACACAAGTACAGTCCTGCTATAAAAGGTACAAGAGTTAGATGCCCTCTCTTTTATTTCTATACAGAGCTATATTGTTATTTTTTGTTGTTATTTATTTGAAATACAGTTCTTCATCATTTCCATATGAATGCTCTTAGCAACATGTACTAGGATGCTGCAGGAAAGTCCATGGACCCACGTGGGTCATTTCAATTCTGGGCAGACTAGGCTTCCCAAGAGCACCAGTCTGGGGTCATGGAACCTGAGCTTCCTTGCTGTCTTCTGTCAGGAAAGGCAGTGGGAATTTACAGGCTCTGAAGGGCCTGATCAAAGGGACCAGACTTTGTGTGAAGCTGGGGCTACAGTGAGGCACAGTGCATATTTATATAACAAATGGGAGACTTTTCTTGGGACTTCAGGAACAGAAGGTGGAGACAGACACAATAGTCTCTCAGTCAAGCTTTAATGAGCCAGACTCTTGGCCGAATGGATGTTCACTAACAGTGTGCTTCTGTTTGTGCTGTGAGAATAAAGGAGAGGATGCCTGGGCTTTGCTTGGGCAGCTGTCTCCAAAGGAAGAGAGACATGACTCACAATACTTGCGCTAAGTTGACACCACTGCTGTCACCTTTGGAAAGCAATTTGTGGGCAGAGATCTAGGCTGTTTATAAAAATGACGTGAACAGCAGCTCCAGCCTCAGGAGGCTTCGTAGGGATAGATAAAGAGGAGGATTACTGAAGCTAAAGCTTTTGTTTAAAGAGAGATTACAAAGCATTTAGTTCGGATCAAGTCAGCTTGAAGCTTAACTTCTAAAACTCGTCCCTTATTTTCTGCTCTGTGATGAATTTTGCTCTTAAACTTAGTGTTCAAATGTGAAGATGAAGGTGCGGTTTCATTTGGAATGACCACAGATGGGCTGTGGGTTTCTCTCCCTTCTGTTAGTATGAATTCAGGAAGCATGAAGATTAGTAGAGAGTCTAATCAATTGCTGCAGGCATTAGTCTTTCTAGTAACAAGGGCAAATGTGCTTCATCAGTATGTGAATGTGAAAAAGAAATCAGACAGCAAAAAAGTAGATGCAATGAAGTCAAAACCTACTGAGATTTTCATAAACTTACAGATTCTATATTAGTAATAGCCCAAAGTAAAGCCTGTCCACAGTGGGAAAACAAAAAATTAGAGGTTTAAAACATTCAATCTGCCCCCCTTCTGAGACTCAATTGGATTGACTGCATGGCTGATCCAAGTAGCTACCAAAACCTACACATTCAGTAAAATTATTTTAAAAAATGAATTGACCCAAACCCAGACAATTTGTCAACTATTTGACTTTTGCTCAGCTGAGGATTGTTCCTGATCTTCTCTATGTCAGGGAGATTTTTTTGCTTCAGTGAATCATTCCTCTTTCTTTGGCAATTAAAATATGAAGAAAAGTGATAGAATTCCAAAGAAACTACACACAAAGTTAGACGTGTGATGATCGAGTCATTCATTAATACAATAGCAATGCACGGAGCACTTCCAGGTACCAGATGTAGAAGTACAGTGATAAATACGATTAAGTCCCTACACGAGGGAGGTAGGGATGTAAGCTGTGGTAGGGAGCATGCTTAGCAAACATAAGGCCCTGGGTTCAATCCCAAGCATTCACCCCCTGCCAAGTCTCCATGTTTAATTTACAGTAGGACAGACAGAGACTAAATGGTCAGACAAACAAGGTCATAAAAAATATACTTAGCTGGGCACAGTGGCACATGCCTGTAATCCCAGTACTTAGGAGGCTGAGACGGGAGGCTCACAGGTTCGCAGCCAGCCTCAAAAAATTAGCAAGACTCTCTGTCACTTAATGAGGCCTTGTTTCAAAATAAAAATATAAAATTAAATAGGGCTAGAGGTGTAGCTCAGAGGTAGAATACCCTTGGGTTCAATCTCCAGAACAATAATAATAATAATAATAATAATAATAATAATGATAATAATATACTTGCATATTGTTGTATTACTAAGAAATTAAAGGGGACATGGCACAGGAAATAGAAAGTCCATTTTAGAATGGATATGCGTGTGGGGGGGTAACTCAATGGTAGAGTGCTTGCCTAGCATATACAGGCCCTGGGTTCAATCCCCAGCACCTCCAAAAAAAAATGGATGTCAGGGCAGGCTTTCCTGAGGAGGTGCTATTTGAGTGTATAACTGAAAATATGCAGCAGCAAGCTTCCTGAAGTTCTGGGAAAAAAAATGTTGAAAAGGAAGGGCCAAGAAATGTGAAGTTTTCAAAGCAGAAGCTAGCTCAGAGTATTGTAAACATCTCCAGGAGCCAGCGAGGATGAAGTAGAGAGGGTAAGGAGGAAGGAAGCAGGAATGAAGTTTTGAGGCCAGCAGAGGTCAGAACACTCCATGGTGGGGAGTAGGGCTATGATTCCAAGTGTGAGGAGAAATCGGGGAAGAGTAATGTGGAGGAAACCACAGAATCTGAGGTGTGGTTTTTAAGGAGCTCTCTGATGATTGTAGAGGATAAATCAACATGTGAAGGAGGAAAGGAAGCAAGACCAGCCTTGAAGCAGTTTCTACAGTCTTTCTTTGGGAATCAAAATATGAAGAAAAATGATAGAATTCCAAAAGAATCATATACAGTGTTAGATGATGGTATCTTATAGTGTGCAGTATGAGAAGAAGTGAACTGAGGTAATGGGACTGGGCTGTACTTTGAGAGTCAACCCAGCAGGACTTGCTGGTGGGTTAGATATTGGGAAGTTAGAGTGAGAGAAAGACTTGGCATAATGGGAAAGATGATCTCAGGGTCTGGCCACATGGAACTGTGCAATACATTACCTTTTCATACACATGTAGGGCCCGATTGAGCATTAACAAGAGGATGAATTGGGGCCTAAGATGAGAATGGCAGGGGAGGAGCTGACTTTGGGGAGGTTTGAGTGGTCTGGATGGGGAATTTAGATTGAAACTTTCACAGCATGTAGATGTGAGGGCAACACAATATCCTGGAAAAAGTAGAGAAAAAGAAAACAAAACTAAAGAGGCACCAACTGTGAAAAAATAAATTCCACAGAAAATAAAGTGGATAGCGTATTTTAAAGCTTGCTGGTTTCTTGAGAAGTATAAGGACATTGAAGACTGATTGATGTAGTGTGATAATGTGTTGGTCACATGGATAGAAGTGAACATTGAGGGTAAAAGGATTGAAATGAAAATAGGAGGTGAAAAGTAGAGGCTGAATGTAGATAATACATTCAATGATTTTTCTTTTCTGAAGGTAGTAGAAAAAGTTGAATATCAATAGAAGGGGATGTGAGGTCAGAGGAATTTTTATTTTGAATATACATGTATGCTTTATTAGCTAGGATAGGCTAGGGTATGCTGCAGTAGCAAATTAACACCTGATTCTTAGTAGTGCATAAGAAGGGGTTATTTCTCATTCATACTACATGTTAAAGGAGGGTCAGTTGGATGTTTTTTTCCTTATAGTTTCTTGAATACGCAGTCTTACTGAGGCTGCGTTGTTTTATGTCTGCATGATCTCAATATGTAGCCTCTTCAATTACTACAGCAGAAAATGAAGACCAGAAAAGAATGAATGGGGGTTGGAGGTGAAGCTTAGGGATAAAGTGCTTGCCTGGAATATGCAAAGCCCTGGGTTTGGTCCCCAGCACCTGAAAACAGAAAATAATGAATGATGGCATTTTCTTTCTCAGCCTGAAAGTGATACACATCTAATTGGTCAGAAGTGATTATATGACCTGCCTAAATAAAAAGAGCAAGAGAAACATAGACTAATGAAGAAAATATTTAGTGAACATCAATGTTCCAATTATATAGACCAAAAGAAATTATCAAATAAGAAGAGTGAATTTCATGAAAGAGCCAAATTCCTGAGCAAGACAGAAGGAATGGAAAGCAGTATACTTTTGGAGAAACTGCTCTTGCCATTCCTGTCTGAGTAGCAATGTCTTATCAACTGTATCAAGAAGGAGTTTAGCAGATGAATAGTAATTCATGTTGGGGTCAGGAGATTTGATAATGAGTTATTTTCTTGAGAAAATAAAAATCAAAGTCATCAATTAAGAATGAAGAAGGAATGACACCTGTAGGTTTGAAGAGAGATAGTGGGCAAATATTGGCCTTTAACAGTGAAAATAAGTGTACTAGGGGAAAGGGAAAGACAGCAGAGGCAGTTTCATGCCTCTGAAGCTTCACTACCTGGAATCCTGTCTTGGCTGGGTCACTTATGTCTATGAACTCAAGGAATTTATTTACGCAGCTAAGTGCCTCAGTTTTCTGACTGACAAACTGGGACAATAATAGTACTTACATCATAGAGTTCTTTGGGAATTTAAAATAGAACCTAGAACTTTGTAGTGTTAGCTATTATCATGAGGATGGCCTAACCATGGGTCTTCAGGTTTATAGTCCTAAAGATGAAATGGTACAAGTCAATCTACTTGCATTTTTTTGTTGTTGTTGTTTTGTTTTGTTTTTTCTAGCCATGTTCAACTGCTCATTTTTAGGAAGCAGGTATAGATAGGATGAGAATTCTATGTAACCAGTTTTGGGTTAGATGTGTATGACAGAGGGGTTTGTTCAATGCTACAGTGCCCAGTAGTCCTGCTCTCCCAAGTAGGAAGACATCTACTTTCACATTGCTGTATGTTTTGTCTGTAATCCTAAGTATTTTTCTGTGTTCTATAAGCTCTGTCAGATTTTGCAAGGTCAAATTTTGTGTGAGCCCTTCAAAATATTCAGAGGTTAGAATTCCGTTTCTGATTAAATTACTCCTCTTCTTCAAGAAGAGAACCATTTATGATTCATAAAAGTGGCACATTTGGCAGCAGCCAACCTACAGGCTTCTCCATGAGGAGCTATCACCTAGAGCCACAGAATTCAAGTAAATTATGTTCAAAGCTTCCCTCTTGGAAGTGAAGAAAATGATCTCTATACTAAATAAAATTATATTATTGGGATAAAGTTCCCATTATTTTTCCCACAGGTGACTGCTTTTTCCTATATTTTAGAATTCCTGAGTATCTGAAACTTCATCTTTAGTGAGAAACAGCCCACCAAGGTATCCACTTCAATTATTCTGCCAAACTACACATGGCTTGCTAGCTTCTAGTAATCTGAAGCAAATGTCATCAAGTAGAAGAGAGTGATGATTCCAATTAGACTGTGTGAACAGGCCAGATCTCTCTCCTTTTCCCATACAGGGACCTGTAAGGTGACCAATAGAAGGAAATGTTATTGTCTAGTAACTATTGGACAATTTCCTCCATGTTTTTCTATTACTTTGGCTTCTCTTTCCAAAAGTTGTATCTAGCATCCTTAATATCCCAGACTTTACAGAAAACCCTTTTTTGTTTGTTTAATATTATATATTACTATCTAATTCATTTGTATTTCTCACCCTAAAAAAAACTAATTTTATGACTTGAAAGGGTACATAGCTAGTCACCACCATAGCATCTTCTGACTCTCACAAAATAATATGGTTGTGAATATATGCAAACAAACATGTAGAAATAGCAGATGATGAAAACTCTAGATAAAATGGATTTGGAAAATAACCACATGCCAAAATCTAAGAAAAACTATAAAATTTATATGGCAAATGGAGCCAGATGGGAAGATGTTCTAAAATCCATTCTTCTATCCCCAGATTCTCACACTAAAAACCTGGTCAACCAAAGAAATAAGTGATTCTTTTATGTCATCAAATCTCTGATATTTACTTATTTGAGTAGTGGGATTATGAGTGATTTTGATTTTTTCCAATCTTTTTTGTTTATAATTTTAAAATCTAAACATATTTAAAATGATAATATATGTATTCTATTTTGTTGTTTCTGAATATTTTACAATATTCATATATTACAGTATAATCACAGAACAGAAGATAATTTTAAAAAGACAATAATTTTTTTCTTGGTGTTCTACCTCCCCAAATCCTATATACATTTTTTAAAACAGGGTCTCACTAAATTGTGGAGGGCCTCACTAATTGTGGAGGGCTGACTGCAAACCTGTGATCCTCCTGTCTAAGCCTCCCAAGTACTCAGATTACCTGTGTGTGCCACTGCATCTGGTGGAAATAGCGCTTTATTAGTCTTGAAAAGTTATAAATATGTCATGTGCCTGGTGTGGTGGTGCATACCTATAATCCAAGCAACTCAGAAGGCTGATGCAGGAGCATTACAAGTTCGAGGCCAGACTGGGGAACTTAGAGATACCCTGTCTCAAAACTTTATAAAGGAGCCAGGTACAGTGACACTGCCTGTAATTCCAGTACTTGGGAGGCAGAGGCAGGAGGATCACAGGCTTGAGGCCAATACTCAATATGCAACAGAGAACACCAATAATGTAGGAGAAACTCCAGTGGAGCAAGGAAGGTGATCTCGGGGAAGGGGGAGGGACAATGAAGGAAACACTTTCTTTGACATTATCCACATATGTGAGAATACCAATGTCAATCTCAATACCCTGTATGGGGAAGGGGGCAATGGAGAGGGAGCCGAGGGAAAGCCAGCCAAGTACTCTGTGTATGTATGTCACTATCACTGTGAACTACATTATTATGTGAGACTACAGTGCACCAATAAAAGTATAAGAAAAAATACAATACTTTAGAGGACAGAGGGAACAAAGTAATTTTTTCCTACTTGTTATGTTTTGCCACCAAACTGAAAAAGATTACTTTTGTATGAAGAACGTTAATCCATATAATTAATTTTGCTTGACAAGCAGAATAATTAAATGGCTGTCTGAATTTTTACCCAAAATGGAGAAAATTTGGGGCGCCTGCCTTAAAATATATTCTGAACAGTGTGCAGAAGTCACTGTGGTAGTTACAGAGGGCCATCAAAATGCTGGAGTAAGCCCGGTGCAGTGGCACATGCCTGCAATCCCAATACCTGCGAGGCTGAGACAGGGGAATCACAGATTCAAGGCCAGCCTCAGTAACTTAGCAAGACCCGCAGCAACTTAGAAAGACCCTGTCTCAAAACAAAAAGAATTGTTTCAAAACAAAAAGCTTGGAGGAAGAATGCCCTTGGGTTCAATCTCTAGTACCAAAATGAAAAAAATAAATAGAGAGAGAGAGAGAGAAGAGCAAGAGGGGGCACAGGGGATAGAGATAGAGTATCTGGAAGCTGAAACTAAAGGTGATTTTTAATAACAATTTTAATAATGTGGAGAGAATTCTTGAGATAGTTTGTATCATCAACAAACTTCTTTGGAGTAGGAGGGGCTGTGAAACATTTTAAGATATAAGTGTCATCTTTAAAGACAACTAAAAATGAAATGTGATAAAAGATTCATGTAACTTCCAATAAAAGACCCATGTAGCTTCCAATGCAGAAGCACTTACTTTGCACATTATCATTTGTTATGAGTGTCATTACTATTATTAAAGTATAATTTATCTTTGTTGAAATGTACAGTTCTATCTGTCTTGACAGATGTATATACTCATGTGACCAGTATCCGTATAAAGGTAGAGAACATTTTCATCATCCCACAAAGTTTGCTGAGGTTTCTTCCCAATAATTTGGTTTCTTTCCAGTTTAGGGTTTCTAGGAAAAATTATGCTGTGGATATTCTTATACATTATGGTAGACATAGGATTCCCTTCTGTTGTGCATATGTCTAAGAGAGAGATGTTACATCACTGTATATGTGTATGCTGAGATTTACTAGGTACTTTATAACCTAATAAATTGTTTTCCTCAATGTAGTTAGAGCAATTTACACTGATCTAGCTAGGCAAGAGAGTAACAGCTGCTCCATATACTTGCCAATACTTAGTATGACTCGTATTTTCAGTTTTCCAAAAGTATAATGAGTTCCCATTACATATGCACAAAATTAAAACTCATCTTGGATCTTATTTGTATTTTTCTGGTGACTAATGAGGTAAAGTTTTTTTTTTCATAAGCTATTGGATATTTTGCTACTCTTTATTATGAAAAGCCTGCTTATCACAATATATTTTACAGTTTTATGTTCTTGTCTATGATTTTAATCCTAACAACTGGTCTATTAATTCTATAAAGGTAAGGGATGCTTTTAATAGCTCTTTCTATTCCTCAGCACTCTGCTTTAGCATACTGCAGATTCTTAAAAAAATACTATTTTGAATGAAATAAGAATAGTTATTTAATAGTTCCTTCTATGTTGTCAGGTGCTTTTCATATATTATCTCAACTCCCATACCAACTTTATTTGCAAATGAGGAACTTGACATTTAGAAAGTTTTAGGAACTCACCTGGTCATGGTAGCAAATACCTGTAATCCTAGTACTTGGGAGGCTGAAACAGGAGGATCCTGGGTTTGAAGCCAGCCTCAGCAACTTAGTGAAAACCTCAGCAATTTAGTGACTTCCTTTTTTCCTAAGAATTTTATTGCCCCAGCTCTTAATTCAGGTCTTCCATCCATTTTTTTAAAAATGTACCTTTATTGATGCATTATAGTCTCACATCATAATGTAGTTCAGAGTGATTGTGACATACATATATGCACACAACACTTGGTGAGCTTCTTCTATGGGTCCCTCCCCACTCCCTCCTCTCCTGCATGCATGATATTGAGCTTGGCATTTGTATTCTCACAGATGAACATAACAGAAAGACCCTGTTTCAGAATAAAAATTGAAAATCTGGGGGTGTAGCTTGGAGGTGGAATGCCCCTGAGTTCAATCTCCAGAAGAGAAAGAAAAGAAATCAGATGAAAAGGAAAGAAGGAAGGAAGGAAGGAAGGAAGGAAGGAAGGAAGGAAGGAAGGAAGGAAGGAAGGAAGTTAGTTTTAGGAACTTGCCATGGCCTACAGCTAATAAGTGGCTTACATTGCTTTAATTTTAAATCAGGACTTTTAGATTAAAAAATATTATTTTTGTTCCTTCCAATCTACAATAATGGCCTCAGATTAGAAAACATTCATCCATTGTATTAACTTTTCACCAATTTGTCTATAGGACATTTGAAATTAGTCTGCATCTGGGACCAAGTCACGGCAAAGGAATGTGAATTGATTTTTTTATACCACTTCCAGCTCTCACCCATAAAACCCTCCCATGGATGAACTTCCATTTACTCTTCTGTGGGACACTGGAAGTTCATGTGTTGAAGATGGAGATTCCTATGATATAAGGAGCCTAGGTCCTTGAATTACTGTGTGGAGCAGAAAATACAACTTCTGCTCCCATCTCCCAGCATCACGTTGGTCTCCCATGAGTGAAACTTAGGCTCTTACTGTGATAGACTTCAGAGACTTTGAAATTTATTATAGCAACCTAGCCTACTACAACCTCTAGGTATCAGTGATGCAAAGATGAACAGCTGTTAGCTTCAGGGAACTTCATTTTAATAAACAAAAAATTCGCCAGGCGTGGTGGCGCATGCTTGTAATCCCAGCATTTGGGAGGCTGAGACCGGAGGATCCGGGGTCGCGGCCAGCCTCAGCTATATAGTGAGGCACTCCGCAACTTAGTGAGACCTGGTTTCAAAATAAAGTGAAAAATAGGGCTGGGGGTCTAGCTCGGAGGTAGAATGCCCCTGAGTTCAATCCCCAGTACCGCAAAAAAAAAAAAAAAAAAAAAAAAAATTCTAACAAAATATAACAAATGTTAAAGGTACAGGCCCACTTCTATGGCAAATGATGTAGACAGAAAAATTCTTCTTTGTAAATGTATGGGATATTTCACTAAAAGAATAATATTTTTATGTGGATTCAAAAACAGCAGATGAAGGTAATGGGCATTTCAGGTTGAAAAAATATAATGAAAAAAAATGCATGGGAAGCTAAAAAGCATGGTGTAGTCCTTCCTGGAGATTTGTGAGTTTCTGTGTAGCTGGAGAACAACTCTCATAAAGAGTGTGATAAGAGGAAAGTCCAATAAAATAGGATGGTGACTGGAATTGAATATGCCATGGAAAGGAATTAGAGCTTGTTCTGATGATCAATGTGGAGCCATCGCTTATGAAATGTAGGGAGAAGATGCTGGAAATCATTTGAAGGTATTTGCAATTACCCAGGTGAAAAATAATGAAGACCAGAACTAAGGCATTGCAAATAGGAATTAAAAAGTAATTGAGTCCTAAAATTAATACATCTGTGAGCAAAAGGAATGATATTTAGACTATTCCTTTTGTTGAATGTTACCCACTATTAGAAATTTATTCCTAAAATCAATTCCAAATAAATCTTTGTTATGTCCAGGTTTCATTCTAGAATGTAAGTTTCTTTTAAAAATATCAATTGTTGATTTCTTTCTCTAACTTCTCAGTACTTCTAGAAGCCTTGTCTATTTAAAATTTACTCATAGAACTGCATTATGATGTGAGACTACAATAGACCAATACAATATATTAAATGTATGCATAGATAACATTTTATCAATAAAAACAAATTATATAATTATTAGTTTTTATGCTAATCAATTTCTTTGTTTTCTGTTTTAGATAGAAGACAACCAATTTAATTCTCCAAACATTTATGGAGCCCCTCTTTAGCATAGCAAAAGATGCTAGTGATGAAGAAATAATTAAAAATATCAATCTTAGCCTTTATAGAATGCCTGGTCTTACAGGGGCAATAGTAGGTTAAGAACAATAAGATCAAGGCTGGAGTGTGGTACATGCTTGTAATCCTCGTACTTGGGAAGTTGAAACAGGAGGATCACAGGTTCAAGGTCAACCTCAGCAACTTAGAAAGATCCTGTCAACCTCAGCAACTTAGAAAGATCCTTTTTCAAAATAAAAAATAAAATAGGGCTGGGAGTATAGCTCAGAAGTAGAATTCCCCTGGGTTCAATCCCTGATATAAAAAGAAAGAAAAAAGGGGGAAGAAAAAACATATAATATCAAACGCCAAATGGCTAAAATGCAACCTAAAGTAACTACCAAGATGAGGTACTATGATGGTTCAAAAGCGTGCTGTTAAGAGATTGGGTATGATTGCTAATATTCTGTGCAGACTGGATACAGTGTCTTACAGGTTGCCAGGATGAAGGCAATTCAGTGATGGAGATGATGGTGATGATGAGGGAAACCAAGATCCTCTTAATATCTAGAGTGCTATCAGTGACTAGTGGTACATCTGTGGGCACAAGGCCAAGCAAGTCATTCATTCATGTGCAAGCCCTATCTCCTTCATTAGTGACTCAAACCCCTGATTCTGTGATAATAATAAAGATGGTTTGTTCTGTTTCTCCGGAGGATTAAAGGTAGTTTTATAAAATCTCCCTGAATTTGCAGAATAAAGCAAACATACAGAAGAAAATATATCAGTAAGGATTAAGGAAGCTCATGTGTCAGAATCAGGGTAGATGACCTATAAGCATAGCAAAGTGAAGGAAAGAGCAGTTTCTTCACTCTTTGTCTCTGAAAATATACTTACAAACTGAATCACAAATGCGGAGGAAAAGGTAGGCCATTGTATATAGGAGAGATAGGGGGGGGGAAAAAGCAGCAAGCAAGTTTTTAGCTCGGTTTCTAGGGTATTTGCTAAGGCTGATGCCAGAAACATCAGAAGTAAAATTTCCAAAAGAAGGAAGGGGAATTTTTGGCAGAAAATCAGAATCACGTATTTAGAAATGAGCATTATTCATCTAGCTGTAACAACAAAAACTCTAAATTGTTCAGCCTTGGAAATGAATCTTTAAAAAGAATATAATAGCTGTATGCATTCATTCATTTATTCTCAAACACATATTGAATGTCTTTTGTAGAGCAGACCCTGCACTAGGTATTGGCAGAAAAAGGAAAAAAAAAAAAAAAATGCTGAGACAGTGCAATCTCCCCAGGGCATTTGCAGTCCTGCAGGATAACTCACAGGGAAATAAAAACAACCCCGAAGGTAGTACAAAGATTTGCTTGGGGCAGCTGAGAAGTGTGGAAAATGGCATACTTGTCTGCCTGGGGCAGTCTGGAAAAGGTTCACAGAGGGAGACAGTCTTGAATCAAGGCAAAGAGGAAGAGCTGAGAAAAGGATCATGCATCAATAATAATTAATACTGATGAGTCACTGATGCCACTAAAATTAGCGTGTAAAATCAAGGAAAAAATTTACAGCCTCAAAGTATCTCCCCCAAGGTATGTATTAATTATAAAGGCAAAGATAGTCATTATACAGATGAAAAACTACCTTCTAGTAGATAGATATTATCATGGCCAGGGATAACGCATATCAACCTTATGACTCCCAGGATATGATGCACTAAGTACACATTATCTCTGTGGTACTCCTGCAAAAAAAAATTAATATAACTCAGTCCAATTGTGAAGAAGCATATAATAAACCAAAATGGTGGGACTGAGGTAGAAAACCCAATCAAAGCCTTAAAAATGTTGTTAGGAGTTTCAACCTAAGAAGGGCAAAAGTAAGAGTTCCCCAACCCCTCCCCCTAGTTTCCCTCAAGCAAGCAAGCAGACATTTCTAAAAGATAAGTGAGATGTTTCTTTGGCAATCCAGGGTCCTGATCCAGGAGCTCTCCCTAATGTAAACAAGAGAGAGCCAGTTAAAAGACTGGAGAGAACTGGGGGATGGTATGTAACTTATGCACCTTGATTATTCTAGGTATAATAATTGTAAAGAGTACCCCTCCCCTCTCCAGAGTGAGAGATCAAGGGTATAAGAATCATGTGAGCCAAAATACAAGGTGGGTTTCAGGATATGATATGGAACAGAAAAAATGTTAGTGGGAAATTGCTGAAATTTGAAGTCTTCAATTTAGCCAATAGTATTTTCCCAATGTGAGTTTCTTACACTTGATAAATGGACTATTGTTACATAAAATGTGAGGGATAGAGAGTAAGAGATATATGGAAAGCTTTTGTACTACTTTTTTCAACTTTTCAGTAAGTCTAAAATGGGTTCAAAAATAAAAAGTTAAAAAAAGGACATTCAGATTTAGGATAACAGAGTCTACACATTGGAGCATAAATACAATAGAATCTGGGTGTTGGACATTTATGAGAGATGAGGTAGGCCAGTTTCTCCAAAGGGATTGGGGTTTAATCCTGTAGTGATATCAGATTTTGAGGAGGTTAAACATCAGAGCATCATAATCAGACGTGTGTGTTATGAATATCCTTTTGTTAGCAGTGTGGACAGGAAGGTAGAGATAGTAGACTACTAAAGTAGCTATTAGACCTGGGGAAAGATGCTAATGACTTGTACCAGAACAGTTGCAAAAAGAATGGAACCTAATGACAGACTTCTCTAGCAGTGTTGTCAGAGATTCATTGCCATTTCCTTGCAAAATAACTAAAATGAAGAATGAATGTCTCCTAGGCCTATATTATATATGAATCTTTCCTAGGATATTTTTCATGGTATCACCCATATACCCATGTGTGTATGTGTATTGTACATTGTTGCTGTCTTACTCTCATTATGATTTTACTCATCCTCTGGTTTATGTATTCTTTCTGCCTGGACTACAGCGTGAAATTTGGTGTCCTTACCTGGAGATCAGCTACCCCTTATAAAAAAACAGTCAAGTTTCTTTCAGCAGCTCATGTAACCTATAAATAGGCTTTTAGCCTTTCCAGAACCTTCTCCTTGAAGGCAACAAGAAACAGACAAGGTAGTTCTTCTGTGCTAGAGTTTCCAGTCCATATAGCCAATGGAATCCATTAGAGCTCAGGAACCCATAAGCCCTTAGCCAAGAGTAGTATCATTCCTTTGTAGGAAGAGAAAAACAGGAGAAAAACAAGAAGAAAGAAATAATGAGATTGCCAAAGAGAAAACTACACCTTCCAAACCAGTTTTCTTCCTTGGATCTTGCCACTACTATACTTTATTGTGTTTTACTACTCCCTTCAAAATTCAGCTGCCTTTGTTTTCACTAGGTGCTGTTTTGTTCCCCTGTGTTATAATTTACTCTGAAGCTTTTATGTTAAAAGATACAGAAATGGGAAAGCCTCCAGATAAGAAGGTTGGAAAATGTATCCTTCAAAATCTGTACTTCATCCTCCATGCTCTACTAATTTCTTGAACACTTCTCTGACAATGCAGCCCAGGTGACCATCTGGCTTCATGATCAAGCAGGTTTGGTTTGATGAGTAGAAGTAAGAAGCCTTCCCCAGTGGTCTTCAGTCCCATTGCTCTTCCAGGGATCTGTGCCTTTTAATTAAGCATAGCTCTCTGTTCTCCCTAAGTCTTTCTCTAATGAAACAAAGACTCCTGATAGAAAGGTAACATTGGGCCACCTCTGTGTCAGTGTGTTCAGTGTGATTTCATCCCTGTCTTCCTTGAGAAAAGTAGGTGAAAAGCCAGAGTATGTTGGATATCTTAAGTGAAATTTCAGCATAAGGCATAGGGTTAAAAATTATATATCCTTCCAAGGATGTCAAACTTCTAGGTGTTAACAGAGTACTTGATTTATTCCCACTTCTCTTGCTGCATTGATTCACATTACTCATAACATTTCCTAAAACATTAAAGTACAGAGAAACCCACTGCCTTGAACATTGGAGTAGATAAGGAGTATTTTTTATCTTAAGTGAAATGGGGGACAAAAAGGATTCCCAATAAAATATCTTGAATTGAAGAGGGAAGAGATTCTGTACCCAAAAGAAATACTAAAATTAAAAAAATTTTAAAGTAAAGATACAGTAAAAAATTAAGCTCAGTGTTTAATCTGAGATGGGGGAAGAAAACATTGAAGAGCCAGGTTTTGTACCAGAAGGGTATGGTGGAGCCTGCTGGCAGGGAAATATGAGTCAAAGAGAGGGGGCATATAAAAAAAATAACCATCTAGCAGCCTGAGCACCTTGAGTCTAGCTATACCTGGGATGTAGACTTGCCCCCATCAACTGATGTAAAAGAGCTTGATAAATGTAGTCAAGTCTAACAAATTGGGTGTTTGTCAGAAGCCAGCTGTGGTTTCAGGGGATGATTCAGTGGTGAGATCTCCAGCAAGAAAGCACATGAAGTTGCTTTAGGAGAACAACAAGAGCAGTTTTATTCTACAGACCTGATCCTTATATAGGGCTCTGGGCAAAATGGCATAGGTACATCCACCCCAGTGTGGCTGTATTGGGTTTTGCTTGGTCAAACTTATATAACTAAGTGTACATCTCTGGCTGGGCAGGATAAGCAGGGTCATGTCCTTACCACCAGCCTGTATTTCCTCTGGGCCTCACAATGTTAAGGATATTGAAATCCTTGGCCTGTTGCTTGGCCCTGTTACCATGGTAGAAAAGAGAAATCCAATAGCAAAACTATCCTACAGAGAGTATGTATTTGTTTAGGAGTGTTCTTGTCTAAATATTATGGGAGACTCCCAACTTCTACTCAGACTTCAAATTAGTTGGTTCTTTTTATAAAATAATGTGAGGAATTCAGAAAATCCAAGAGAAATTTTAAACACAAAGATTTTCAGCTAAGAAATTTTTATTTTCTACTTAAAACAAATATTCAAATATTACCCACATTGATTTCTCAGCATGATGTGAGAGAATCCTTTGGTGCCTAATTTTCAAAAGTTGAAATACAAGCTCAAGATCTGTCCCATTTTAGGTACAGGCAGCAAAAAGAAACCCCTTTGTAGTCAAGCTGTGGCCCCTGCTTCTCCTTTTTTGAGGGGACCCATCCTCTGTCATATCTAAGACTACCAACAGAAATAATAACCCATATATCATTCCTTTTCTCATTGGAGTCTAAGAAGTAAGCTCTTCTCTGTTACCCAGGTTTTATAAAGCAACAAGCAGGCAAAGCTCTCGGGATACATAAGACATGAAATCCAAAGAACATGCTACATCCACTTTCCCGTTCCCTTGTTAAGAGGCATTAAAGTGTGTTCTAGTTCAGTGTTATCAGTTCCCTACACTCATAGGTAAAAGAAGTACTGTCATAAGGAAATTGGTAAAGCAGAATTGTCCACAGGCCATGGTCATAGTTTCACAGATAAGACTTTACCTGTTTTTCAATTTTGTACTTAAGCCCATGAAAGACCTGTCAGTAAGTAGAACCTATAGGGTTTTCTCTCCCATTGTATTTCTCTCTAGGGCAGATGGAGTGGGTAATCAGATTGGCAAATTGGAAGAGGAACTAGACATACTCAGTTCCATCTTTGCTTTCTTTCTTGGCTCTTTCCTTTTTAAAGCATATTTTGGTTTTGTTTGCTCTTTACCATGGGCTAAGCTTAGCATTTGAGGCTTCTTTGGAGGCCTAAAATTTTCTAGTACAATTTAAGATTGGGGTACAGTATTTTGAAGTCAACTGCTGTGGTTTTACTTAAATAATCTTTATCAGCTCTACAGTTGAAAAAGTTATCATTCTGCATTTCTCTGCTTCCATGGATCTTCAAAGTTGGAGATACCACCCCCAGGGTAAGAGAGTGCTGGACCAATCCAGGGAAGAGGTTATAGCTTCACAGGTGGTGTTGAGTGAAAGTAAGAGGGAGATGGAAGTGCCCAGAGGAACACTGAGTAATCTGTCTTTTTTTTTTTTTAATGGGATGGTAAGCCAATAAGTTTGGGAATATATATGTGGCCTGTACTTCAATTTACAAGCTCTATGATCTTTAGTAAACTACACAAACTATTTCTCAGTTTCCACATGTGTAAACTGGGATGATGCCAGTACCTAATTTTACTGGATTGTTACAGATGAAGTGAATTAAAGGAAATGCCTTAGAAGAACGAAGTCAGTATTTTCTATTACTTCTTTGTTATTTGCCAATTTTTCTAGTATTTTGGGCCTCCCATGAAGTCCAACAACTGGTATAGGTATTCACACTCAATAATGCCATATGTCTGGCTTCAAATTGGTGACAGAGACAGATAAGTGAATTTATAGTTTTAGTAAAGTATGTGATGTCATAATAAAGAGGTCTTCTATATGCTATGGGAACCTGGAGAAGGAAGCAACTGACAAATCAACTGTTACTACAGCTGTCCCTAAGACTGGTTCAAGACAAATCATGAGTCAGAGCACAATATTTTTCAGGCCCAGAACTGAACCTTCATTTCAGTGCCCTCCACTGTTTTTCTGCTACACAATGATCTGTGCTCTTTCTCCATTTCCTGGCTGCCCTCCTGAAGTTGCTCCTGATACTCAGTTCCAGGTTCAATAGCAGGTTGGCACAACAGCTGCCTGAGGCACCCATCCATGTGAGCTGCCAAACTATCAGCTGAGGATTGAAAACATCTCTGGATACAGAACAAGGCAGAGAAAATTGAGTTTATCAGAAAGGAAGGGACATTGTGTACCAGATGAGATGTGTAATTCCAAGCAATGGAAGCTAGCTCAGAGCAATTAAGTAGAAAGGGAGTTTATTAAAAAGTTGTTTAGGAGATCATAGAATCACTAAAGCAACTTGAAGACTCAGCACTCAGGACAATGCCTCAAAACCACGTTGTAAAACTGGCCTGGAAAGAAAACTACATCCTGAAAGACAAAATTCGCATCACTACCACATATGTACTAAGAATTCACTGCTTTTGCAGTAAGTATTGCTCACTGCTCTGATACCCCCATGACACCCAGAAGGTAACTCTCCAACTTCTGCAGCCACCACAAACTCCAAATTCTGGGCATTTCTCTTTAATCTTAAAATAAAATAAAATAAAATGGATTACAGGCAGTTCTTGCTTTCTATCACATTTCACAAAAGTGAAATGGATTTGACATCACATTCATGAATTCCAACATTGGAGGAAGCTGGCAAAGCCAGTTCTTCCTAGGGAGATGCTGGAAAAGACTTAGCCTGAAATACTGCAAGTGGCTAGCAAAATAACAAGAGCTTTAGAGGAGTGACACACTTAAATGACTTGATTGAATAACAATTGATACCAATAAATATCTTACAAGGATTTTTTTTAAATTAATGGGGAGATTTTCTATGGTCTGAATGTTTTAATTCCTACACCCCAAATTCATATGCTAAAACCAAATAATCAATGGGATATTAGTAGGTAAGGCCTTTGAAAGGTGATTAGAGCAAGTAATGGGCTCAATGACATAAAAGAAGCCCCAGAGAGCTCTTGCCTCTCCACCAGGTAAGGACACAGTGAGAAGAACCATCTATGAACTAGAAAGTGGGCCTCAACAGACCTTGAATCGAATCTCTCAGAACTTAATCTCTAACTTCCAAGAACTATGAGAACTATGAGAAATAAATTTCTGTTGTTTAAAAGACACCAGTTTTTAATATTTTTATAGCGATCCAAATGGAATAAGCAGCCCCCCCCCCCCAGTGCAAGTTTGGAGCCAGAATTTGGAAAAATATATACAAATCTTCAATTATGGGCTCTTTTATTCACCATTTCTCACACAGTGCTCTGTTTCTCCCTTAAATGCTTAAAACACATTAGAAGCAAATTATTCTGAAGATTCCCTGAGTTAGCCTATGGGGGCTGCCCACATTTTTTGTTTTGTTTTTTGCTTCCTTTCTTGTTTATTGAAATTATTTGGTGCATTATAGTCTTACATCATAAAGTAGTTCACAATGATAGTGACATACATGCACACAGCACTTGGTGGGCTTTCCCTGGTTCCCTCCCCACTATCCCCCTTTCCCATAAAGGATATTGAAATTAATATTACAAATAGCCTCATTTTGATTTTAACAATATGCAATAGTAAAGATCTCTGCCAACCCCCTTTAAAGTATAAGGACTCTCTGGTTCAACTGAGGAAAGTGTCAGACACTGACAGTCATAGCCTTCTGAAATCTGGACTAATGCGTCTTTCCATCTTCAATACATTCATTCCCTCATTAAGTGCAAAAACCACACTGGAAACAACAGATCGTGGCCATATACCTCATTCTATTCCAAGTATTATTAATTCAAGCTTTGATGCCAAACATGTCTTCAAGTCTTGACTCAGAAATGTCATACTTAAGATACTTTGATGAGTTTTCTCCCTAAAATGAAAAACAGCAAAATTATAGAATAAATACTCAGAGTCAGGCATGGTATTGTAGTCTCAGTACTTGGGTGGCTGAGACAGGAGGATTGCAGGTTCACGGCTAGCCTTAGGAACTTAATGAGGTCTTTAGCAACTAAGCAATACCTTGTTTCATTTTTTTAAAGGGTCAGAGGCAGAATGCCTTGGGGTTCAATACCTAGTACCCTAAAAAATTAAATAAAAAAGAATAAATTCTAAGAACTTATTAATCTTTACTATTAATGATCTTTGTTTATTATATTTACTTCTCTCACTATTGGTGTTCTACCCAATCTTCAAGTCATAATAAAATCAAAATGCTCCCAAAGAACCACCCTGTGCCACGAATACCATCATTCTACCCTCAAATACCATTGAAGCCAGGTGTGGTGGCACATTCTTGTAAACTCAGTACTTGGGAGGCCAAGACCAGAGGATCCAGGTTAGCAGCCAGCTTCAGCTACTTAGTGAGGCTCTCCCCAATATAGTGAGACCATGTTTCAAAATAAAGAATAAATTAAAAAAAAAAAAACATGGAGCTGGGAGTATAGCTTGGAGGTAGAATGCCCCTGAGTTCAATTCCATGTACCGAAAAAAAAAATACTATTGAGCTTTTTTCCCCCTATTTTAAAACCTATCGCAGTTTCATGGGCTCAGTTGCGTTATGGTTATATATTTGCTGCCATTACTTCTTTGTAGAAGTCAGAGTTGGTTTCATATTTATGTTCACAAAATATAGGTAAGTTTATTCAATAAAACAAAATTTTTTCAAATATTGTTGTCTTGAGGTAAATAGTCTTGTTTGATCTTTCACATCTGTTTTTTGCTGATTAGACATGGAGGTTATAGGATTTCAACAAAATACTGAATCGTCCCCTTATGTAACTGTACTTGTACAAGGAATTTCTGGAGTCACACTGCCAGCTTCTCAGGAGTAGGGGTTCCCTAACACAACACACAGGAGTGCCCTTAAGAAAGGCAGTCAAACAAAACACTGTGGTCCAGAAGAGAAGTGAAATGACTGTGTTTCACAAGAAAAAGGATCCTTCTGTGGTCTTCATAGAAAAGTACAGTGAACCTGCAATGGATTCCAAGAGGCAAAGAGAATGCCCTTGGGTTGAATGCAGAATCAAAAAGCAGATCCATTTGTACTTTCTTTTTCCCTTGAAAGATCACTAATGGGAGTTGGTCTAAAGAACCTGCAGTGCTGGACACTTGGGAGCAGATTCTTCAGTGACATTCTTTGATAGTAAAAACCCATTGACCTCAAAAGCTGCAACAGACAACATAGAAATCCAGCCTTGTCTGCATTAGACATGGAAATTAAGCAAGGAAATGGCCACCACTTTTCAAAGAAAACTTCCTCTGGGGGTTGATTGGGCTTTGTTTTAATTAGGAAAAATAAAGTGTACTATCACGATTACACTCTGAACTTACAAATTTATAATTATGTTTTTACTATTAGGCTATTGATCATGTGTGACAATATTCAAAAGAAGAACACAAAAAAGATTGTGAAGCTGTGATGAAGACATATAGAATAGTATAAGATGCATACATGGTGATTGAATCTGTTCAGATAGCATCAGCCTTACTTTAAAGTTCTAGTTGCTATTGATTCTTCCACTGTCTTGAAGGATTTTTTTCTGAGAGAAGAATAGCAGAATGTTTGACTTGGAAGAAACTTGGAAATTGTCCAGTCCTTTCATCTGATGGAGAAATGTCCTGAAATCCAAAGAGAAAGTGAGACCTTGTAAAGATCACATGAAGAAACTGCAGATGTAGGACTGGAATCAAATCTCTTTTTGCACCACTTGGCCTTGATCAAAAGACCTGGAAATTAGACCAAATACTTTGCAGTTACTTGAAGAAGGCATTGAACCAATGTTCCAACATATAGAGATGAGTAAAAACTTCCTCAATAAGGCCCCAAAGGCACAAGAAATTAAAATGAAATGAGTATTAATATGTGAGATTGCATTAAATGGAAGAGCTTCTTTGCAGCAATGGAAACTATTAAGAACTACAAAAGAGAGCCAACAGAATGGTAGAAGATCTTTGCCAGTTACTCTTCTGATAGGGAACTAATATCTAGAATATACAAAGAACTCAAGAAACTTAATACCAAAAATAAAAAAAATAGCCCAATCAAAAATTGGCAAGTGAACTAAATAGGCACTTCACAAAGAAGAAATAAAAATAGCCAACAAATGTTTGAAAAAAATGTTCAACATCATTAGCAGGCAGAGAGATGCAAATCAAAACTACACTGAGATTTCACTTAATCCCAGTTAGAATGTCAATCATTAAAAACACAAACAAAAATAAGCCGGGCGTGGTGGCGCATGCTTGTAATCCCAGCATTCGGGAGGCTGAGACCAGAGGATCCGGGTTCGCGGCCAGCCTCAGCTACCTAGTGAGGCACTCCGCAACTTAGTGAGACTCGGTTTCAAAATAAAGAATACAAAAATAGGACTGGGGGTATAGCTCGGAGGTAGAATGCCCCTGAGTTCAATCCCCAGTACTGCAAAAAAAAAAAAAAAAAAAAAACACAAACAAAAATAAATGTGGTGAGGATGTGGAGAAGTAGGAAGTCTGACACATTGTTGGTGGGATTGCAAATTAGTGCAATCATTTTGGAAAATAGTGTGGAAGGTCCTCAGAAGAATGAGAATGAACCTTCTCTATGACCCAGCTATACCACTCCTGGGTATCTACCCAAAAGAATTGAAACTAGACTATCAGAGTAATGCATGCATATCTATGTTTATAGCAGCACAATTCATACTTGCCAAACTATGGAACCAGCCAATCTACAGATGAATGGATTATAAAATTATGGGATATACACCCAATGAAATTCTACTTAGTCATGAAGAAGAACAAAATTATGTTACTTGCAGGGAAATGGGTGGAACTGGAGAATATTATTCTAAGTGAGATTTGTCAGTAACAAAAAGTGAAATGTTGGATATTTTCTCTGATATATGGAAGCTAGGGAGAAATTGGGACACAGGAGGGAATCCAGACAAGGAGGACAAATCTTAGTGGCATGATGGAGGGGACCTAACTGAGGGAGGCAAGAGAGGGAAGGAAGACTTGAAGAGGGAAACACTTCAATGGACATGATGTACATACACAAATTTATCAATGCCAATCAAAGTGTTGTGCATGGGAAGGTGGAAAGGGGAAAGGAGTGGGGTGAGAACTGGGGGAAGGCTCAATGAGTGCTGTGTGATTGTATGCCTCTCTCACCCTGAACTTTACAATGCACCAAGTTAGAAGAAGAAGAAGAAGAAGGAGGAGGAGGAGGAGGAGTAGGAGGAGGAGGAGGAGGAGGAGGAGGAGGAGGAGAGAAAAAAATCTACTTAAAGTAACTACTCAAAGAGCAACCTCTGCTTTCCCCCTTGGCATCACACATAACTACCTTTCAAGTTATTATCTTCTCAAAAATATTACTTTTCAAATCTTAGTGGTCACATTGGAAAAACAACATAATTTCAGTTTAATTATTACATAAAAAGGGAAAGGAGGGGTCTGCATATATTTTACTACATAAATAATCCCAGCTATGGGTCCAATTCTTTCTCTGTTACCTTCTTTTTCAATCCTAGTGTAACAAGATATGCAGATGAAAAATTTGTTCTAACCAATCCTTTCCTTCTGTTTTTCTTTTCTTCTTTGGTTTTTCTGTATCTCTTTACTACTGGGTACCTGAGTCCTGCTTTGACTTTCTTCTTAATCACTATATTATTAGCTTGCTTTTAACCTGTTCATGGCCATTTATTCTACATGAACTTGTTTCCTCTGCCCTACTGATTATGAATTGAGCAGCACTGAAACAAGCTTGCTCACATTCATTAAATAACCTTGCCCAATATCATTCCTCTCATTTGATCAATCTAGGGTTATTCCTTCTCTAAGGCATTCTCTCTCAATCCTAATCCATTATTTAATAAAATTCCCAAATGATCAACCACAGGTTCATATGGTTTAGGTAAGAGAGTACTGTGAATTCCTATCTATTTAATTTCGGTGGCACAGCTTAAACCTGGGCTGTTTTCTGATTTGTTGTATCCAGTTTGCAGGTTGTGATTGGCAGTTTCACTTGGAGGAAATTTACTAAATGACAGAGTATTGTTTTCTCTGCATACCTTCGAATGCCACATATGACAAGAGAATGAAACTGTCAATAATGTAGCTCTTCTGAACTAAACAGGAAACTCACATTAGATGGTCTGTGAAGCAGGAACCCTCCTTAGTCTCTGACTTTTCCCATTAGATTCTGAGAAGTCCCGATTAATTCTCTTCGAGGACCTCCATTTCCAACCTTCTTTATTATTGTGGAGTAGTAAGAGCAGGACCTCGCCCTTGGCTTAAGGCTTTGCTGATGCTGTCTTAAAACTTACGATCTTAATCTTCACACGTATGCTTTGTAAATTGAGTCAGATGAGACACGGGAGTGGGTGCTTGAATGAAGAATATGTGGAAAAGAAAGCCAAATGCTTTGTATCTAAAACAGCACCGTGTTCCTGCTTTTTGAAGCGAGGTCTCAGATTTTCATTGATGTCCTGAGAGGAAGTCATATATCACAAATTCTCCACATTGCTTTGGCTGTTTTTATTTACATATGGCCTTAGAACCTTCTGTCCTGGCTTGGGTAACTACTCATACATCATCTCAGTGACTAAGGTTCATTTTCTCTTTCTTTCACCTACAATCATTTTAAGCTATTTATTAAGCTCTTGATCTGCACTAAACATTGCCCCCAGCACTTAACCTACATTATGAATGTCATCACCATACCAGTGCTCTGGGATGGGTGCTCTCATTATTCTCATCTTACAGGTGAGAAAAGTGACATTTAGGTTAAGAATCTTGTCCAAGGCCACATGGTAAGTGTTGGAGTGAGAATTAGAGCCTTAATAGACTAAAGCCTGCAACAGCTAACTCCCTAGAAAAATGAACAGAAGTGCAAAATATCTAAAAAAAAAAATGCTCAAGCATGCTCTGATATCATTCCACTCTGTGATTTCTTCACTGATATTTTAACATTTCATCTACTTATTTTGACTTTTTAAGGAAGTATCTTTAATATAGCACTATATTATATTAAGTTTACTATCTACTAAAATTCACCTTAATGAGGTATCAAGAAAATTTTATAATATTATATGACATAATAGCTATCATTGATAATAATGACTACCTGCTGGGCATGGTGGGGCATATCTGTAATCCTAGTACTTAGGAAGCTAAGATAGGAAGATGACAGGTTTTAGGCCAGTCTCAGCAACTTAGTAAGAACCTCAGCAACTTAGCAAGACATTGTTTCAAAATAAATAAATAAATAAATAAATAAATAAATAAATAAATAAATAAAAGGTCTGGGGTGTAGCTTGGAGATAGAAAGTCCCTAGTACAAAACAAAAGAGTAATTACCCACCTTGTCTCATTTTATCTTTTTTTAATTATTAAAAAAGAGAAGTAGCTTAGCCAGGTGCTGTGGTCTGCACATGTAATTCCAGGTGCTTGGGAGGCTGAGAGAGGAGGATCACAAGTTCTAGATCAGCCTGGTTAACTTAATGAGACCTCATCTCAAATTAAAAAAAAAATTAAAAAAGGACTGGCATTATAACTCAGTGATAGAGCTGGCAGAAAAAAAAAGAATAAAAAGAGAAATAACCTTTATTCTGCATAAGGTCCTTGGATCAAATCTTTACATACATTCACTTTCAATTACTTCTATTTCCTGACACCTCTCTCTCTCTCCCTCCCTCTCTCATCCAATTTATGAGACTTAGTTCAGAAAAATTTGTTCAGGTACATAGTTCTCCATATTACTCCAAAAGCTTCTCTCTGCACTCCATCACACCCTTTAACTGGCTCAAAGCACAACCAAAGGCCTCACTGTGAGGCCCTCTCTCCCTTAACTCCACACTGGTCATTCCAAGTCCACATCTTAGATTGTATTTCAGCCTTAACAGAGAATGAAGTTTACCTTTCCTGTAATTCATCATCTTTTCCCAGTGCTGCTCAGTTGAAATGAAAGCAATATGCATTCATTCATTCAGGGTTTCACCTGCAGTTTATGTGTTGAAATCCTAACTCCCAGTATTTCCAAATGTGACTCCATTTGGAAATAGGGTTTTTAAAAAGATTATTGAGTTAAAATGAGGTCATAAGAATGTGCCCTAATGCAATCTGACTGGTTCTATAAGAAAAGATTAAGCACAGAGACCCAGGGATGTGCATACACAGGAGGAAGATCTTGAACAGAGGTAGCAAAGGGGCAGAGAGCTGCTAGCCAAGGAGAGAGACCAGAGAAGAAACCTTCCCATTGGCATTTTCATCTTGGATTTAAAGGCTCCAGAACTGTAGGAAGAAAAAAATTATATTGTTTAAGCCAACCAGTCTGATATTTTTTGTTATAGCACTCTGCTTGACTAATCCAGGATCCTTCTCATCGACAAACACATTTTGACTCACTCACCCTGTTCCTTATCCCCAGCCAGTCACTGTCTTGTAGTTCTAATTATCTTTCACAGTCAACTTTATACATCATTGCCATAGCCATTCTTGACTTTTTGTCTTCATATTTAACATTCAATTTATTAGGAAAATG
>PVLC010021134.1:0-28344 GCA_004027655.1 Graphiurus murinus
ATGTTCATTTAATCTGTCCTGTACAGTCTCCTAAAGAGTTGTCACTGCTAGATAATCTAGCTTTAATTTCTCTGAAAAATAGTGATTTTGCAATATAAGCATATAAGAAACTGCTAAATTGGTATTAACAGACTGCACAGAAAATCATCTTTCTGAGTGTTTTTCTCTCCAAGCTTCTCAGAGAAGTTGATGCTAATGCTTCTCAAAATACTTAAGATACAAACTCTTCGTACTTGAGTTTATTAGAAGATGCCAGGGAAAATATTTTAAGTAAAACAAGGTACGTTATTTACACATGTAATCAAGATTATACATATTAGCTAGAAATTTTTCTCATAGCCAGCTTTATAGCTGGTTTAAAGTATAAGTTATAGTCAAGTGTATAATAATCATAAACAGCTTAACCCTGATGTCCTAATCTCCTTGGCCTTAATTGGCCTCTTCTTAGTCAATATAAATGAAAGGTAAATTTCCACTAATGAAGCAATGAACCTAGATGATAATCACCATTCACCACTAGGAAAATAATGGCTGGATCAAGCTGATGGCACTTGAATTCACCAAATAACTCCTTCACCTCAGTTTTACATTTTGACAAATTTCAAAGGTACAAAAGTAATTCTGCAAGGAATACCTATGTAGCTGTCTTTTACTAGTTGTGTATATGTCATTGCATTTGTTTTATCTTTCTCTGTGTATTTTTTCCTCCTCACTCATACTAGAATAAGCTATAGACATCATGCATGACAGTAGATTTGAAGTATTTAAGACATCTTGTCCAAGCACAGTATAGTTCTCTCACTTAAGAAATTCAACATTGATGAGATAGTGTTATTTTACTTTTCCCAGTAATATTGTTTATTTTTTCCAACCTTTAGTTTGTTGTGTCATTTAATCTATAGCACTCCAGAGTGAAGGATCTCTAGGGGGAGAAATAACATAAAAATAATGAGTAGAATGAAAAGGAAGTATGAGCCTAGTGTTTGAAGAAGACTTCAGGGATGCACCAGCCTAATATAATGTAATCTTTTTTGGATCCAAATTTGAACAAACTGTTTTTAAAAGATAAGAGAATAGGGATAGCAGGGCGTGGTGGCACTGGCTTGTAGGAGGATCACATGTTCAAGGACAACCTCAGCAATGTAGTAAGACTCTTAGCAACCTAGCAAGATCCTGTTTCAAAACAAAAAAATTAAAGAAGGGCTAGGGATGTAGTATGGAGGTAGAATGGCCCTGGGTCCAATCCTCAGGAAGAGAGGAAGAGAGAGAAGGAGAAGGAGATCAAGAATTACTGAGTTTTTAAGCTGGGACAATGGCATTGTAGTTGAAGTTTTCAAAGGTCTTTACTTGTTAAGATACATACTGAAACATTTATGCATTAAATATCTGGGATTTGTTTTAAAATAATTCAAGGATTGGCCCTAAGTTGATCATTTTGAAACCTGGTGATGAACAGTTTGTGGTTCCCTATCCACTTCTCTGTGCAATGTATGTATTTGAAATTTTACAAAATGAAAAGAGTTTTGTAAGGGCAAATGTAAGTCTTTCAGAAATTTGTAATGTACTTAGTTGTTATTCCATATTATTTATTATTATTCATCCCTTGAATTAGTTTCCTATATTAGAATAATCATATTGTGACTATGTAATATTATGTTCTTTTTTAATTATAATACTTATTTTCTATCTTTGTCACTTTTCTTTAAGGTAATGAGCATGGTGTCAGGATTTGCACCATTAATTTCTGCAGGTATCTTTTCAGCCACTCTTTCTTCAGCATTAGCATCTCTTGTGAGTGCTCCCAAAATATTTCAGGTAAGTATTTCATATCATAGGCTTTATTGAAGAGAGGGATTTAGTGCTGATGTTTGAATTTCCTTTATAGTTTTATAAGTGAAGCATGATGAGACAGGAAAGAAAGAAGATCAGGAATTAGAAACTTGGTTCTGTTCCTGATTAACCTATTGTACCTATAAGCAGATGTGTATGTTTAATTTTGATACCTCATTTTAATGTTTGCATTTTTTCTTTAGGCTCTCTGTAAGGACAACATCTACCCAGCTTTCCAGATGTTTGCCAAAGGTTATGGAAAAAATAATGAACCTCTTCGTGGTTACATCTTAACATTCTTAATTGCACTTGGATTCATCTTAATTGGTTAGTTATATAATTGGCTTGTTAATGTAGAGTTTAGTGCATTCATAGTATTAGCTCTAAACATTGAATTATTAAGTTATTAACAAAATGTTACTTGGTGTATACTAAATTAGTTTCTTTCTAATCAAATGAAAGAATGTGTAAAGTATTGCAGATACTAGTGCTTAGTAGATATTTGCTAATTTATTACCATCACTAAGTCCCTATTGGGCTAGAGGGAACTCCTAGGTTCTCTCCTAGAAATAGTAGGGCTGGGGATGTGGTTCAAAAAAGATCAAATTGATGAATGACATACAGTATATTACTTACGTAACTTTTAGGATCCCTGAACAGTCATATATAATGCAGGAATATATATGTAATAAAACTGTATGTATAATATGACTAGAAGGAATATACCAGGTTTGGAAGAATCAGGTATAAAGAGGGTTTCAGTTGAAACTGTATACACAAAGTTTGATTCTTGGAAGTAAATTATATGGTGCACTTTTGGCAAAATGTATTTACTCAGTCTAGGTGGTGGATGTAGGGATGTTCATGATGCTGTTATCTACGGGTTTGAAATATTTTATAATTTAAAAAAATAAAAATGTCATTAAATTTACTTCACGTTTCTTTTGCAGCTGAACTGAATGTTATTGCTCCAATTATCTCCAACTTCTTCCTTGCATCATATGCATTGATCAATTTTTCAGTATTCCATGCATCACTTGCAAAATCTCCAGGTGATTTTTTTAAAAATAAAGTTTACTAAATATATGACTGTCTTTGATTTCAGAGAAAACAAAACTTCTAAACAGTTTTACATATATATATACACATATATATATATATATATATATATATATATATATATATATATATATATACATACACACACACACACACACACACACACACACATATTTCTCTTTTGGTTCTGAGTCCTGGATATTGAACCCAGGGCATCACACATGTTCAGCATGTGTTCTACCACTGAGCTTCACCCTCAGGTTCCAAAACGTTTTTAGGACTGTGAGCTCAGGAGAATTCTAACATAAGGGGGCTCTATAGTGTATGGGACTCTTGTAAACTATGACAATAGTTGCAAATCAGAGAAAGAACAGAAAAAGCAAAACTTTTGTTCTGAAGATCTAAGTTTCTCAAAAAAGATAAAGTATGGGGACTTTGTACACAACATTTAGCCTTAGTTTTTACTTTAAAGGTAAAATTTTAAAAAATTTTTGACTGAAAATTTAAAACATGGTCCTTAACATTTTTTATGGTGATCTTAATTCATAAATACTTCACTAAAGGGGAAGGTTGTGTTCCTACAGTCCACTCTTAAATGTTCTGTCAAGCGGGTGGAATTTTAATTATTTTCACCAACAGTTTTGTTTCTAGCCATCTAGAATTGTGAAAGTTGTCAAGCATGGTGATGCATGTCTGTAATCCTACTACTTGGGAGGCCAAGACAGGAGGAGCCCAGGTTCAACACAAATCTCAGTAACTTTTTGCAAGACCCTGTTTTAAAATTAAAAATAAAAAGGGTTGAGAATGTAGTTCAGAGGTAGAATGCCCCTGAGTTCAATCCCCAGAACCAAAAAAAAAAGGAATTGTAAAAAACAATAGTGATCAATAATGGTCTTTGACTATACTCAGTGCTTAAAGCCCTCTCAGTGTGGCAGTTATAAAAACGTTTTTGTGTATACATATATATGTGCCATTATATAGTAGATGAGGAATTTGAAAAACTTTTTTTCATCTATTTATTTGTTATTGTTAGGATGGCGTCCTGCATTCAAATACTACAACATGTGGATATCACTTATTGGAGCAATTCTTTGTTGCATAGTGATGTTTGTCATTAACTGGTGGGCTGCGCTGCTAACATATGTGATAGTTCTTGGACTGTATATTTATGTTACCTACAAAAAACCAGGTTAGTAGCCCTTTCTATTTAGTATTTCAAGCTAGAAAATGTTCAGAAGTTCTTTGTTTAAAAGTAGTATGGAATTCACAAAACATTAGTAGACATAATATCTTTCCCACTAGGTTTCTATGTAGTAGGGAAAATTATGCAAACATGTTTTAACTGGGAAATAATTGAATGATTATGTGGGTTTCATACTGGTAATGACTATGTATATGTCCACACAAGATGACAATGCTAAGTATGTATGTTAGAATTGTTATACTATATAGAAGATCTGACAAAGATTTAGAAAATTGGGGCTGATATAAATTAATTAGAAAGATATGACAAGAGTAGTCAGGTATAGTAGTTTTAAACATGATGATGAAACATTTTTTAACCAATATATACGAAATGATGAGCTTTTGTATTAGAGTAATGGTTCTAAAAATGAAATGGACAAAGAAGCTATTGTTTTTAAACAGTTTAGAAGCAATTATTTTTCTAATGTACCTTTTAAGTCTATAAGCTAACATACCCAAAATCATCATTTGAAGTCTAACTTACTAAATAAGAAACAAAATTTCCCTGTTTAAATAGTTAAGTACTGTAAGTAGTACTTCTGGTATGCCGCTTTCCCTTTAGACCTTTGACTACATAAACAGTAATTTTACAAAATTTTTAATTCTTCAAAGACTCTTTTGAGTTGTGCGCACAACATATCTGCAGTGCTAAGATGTGAATTTTCTAAATTGTACTTTAATTAGTTAAGATGATCATAGTCTTGCTATATCATATGCTGTGTACTCGTACTATTAAGATTCAAGGACAAGTTTATTTTAGCAATTGACTTTTTAAATGTGAAAGCATGATTTCCCTGTGAGTCTCAAATTGGTTATTGATTAGTTATATTGATGTCACGTTGCATAAACATGGTCTTCCCACAGATGTGAACTGGGGATCTTCCACACAGGCCCTGACTTACCTGAATGCACTACAGCATTCAATTCGTCTTTCTGGAGTGGAAGACCATGTGAAAAACTTCAGGTAGGTGATAAGGTAACATGGAAGCATTGAGCAAGCCAATTGCCAACCAGTTCTTTGTTGTTCAGTAGCATTTTCATATGTTGATATGCCACAAAATGTTCTCCAAAGCATAGAATGTTACTGTGGTTTTGGTTGGATTTGGGCAATTTAATTATTCAAAACCAAAATTGTTCAGAGAAAATTTCATCTACCTTAGAAGAATGTTATGAACGTTTTAGAGGTTCTTCATTTGAAGACTTCTAAGTGATAGGTATCAGGAAGTTTTTTTCTCTGTGGCATTAATGTTATATAACTTTTATATTTAAAAAGTCATAGAGGTTTTTGAAATGCTTTATTTTTTTAATCTTTTAAAGCTACATATATGTATTTTACTTATTTATTTTTAATTGGTGCCTTGTAATCATACGTCTTTGTTAATACAAGCTGGTAAAGACATATGTGCACACATTTCTCATTTAACCCTTCCACAATTCCCACCCCACTCCCTTACCCTCCCTCCTCCTCAAGTTCAGTTAAGTGATTGACTTTGATGTGTTCCTGAAAGTATATCATGCTCATTAGGGTGTCCCCCCGCCCCTCATCACCTTCTGTTAAGTCAAATTCTTTGCTCACCTAAGGATTCTCCTTCTTCATCTGGAGTCCTTCTTATGTCCCATTTTCTCCTTAGCTTCCACATATTAGGGAGAGCATACGATTTTTTACTTTTTGTGACTGACTAATCTCACACTTAACATAATGTTTTCCAGTTGCATCCATTTCCCTGCAAATAACATGATTTTGTTCTTCTTTATGGCTGAGTAAAATTCCATTGTGTACACATACCATAGTTTTGTAATTCATTCATCTGTCGATGGACATCTTGGCTGCTTCCATAGTTTGGCAATTGTGAATTGTGCAACTATAAACATAGATACACATGCGTCAGTCTGATAGTTTGGTTTCCATTCTTTTGGGTAGATACCCAGAAGTGGTATTGCTGGATCATATGGTAGGTTCATTCCCATTCGTCTGAGGATCATTCCAAAGTGTTTGCACTAATTTGCAATCCCTCTAGCAATGTATTAGGGTTCCCACTTCTCCACACACTGGCTGGCAGTTGTTGTTGTTTGTGTTTTTGATGATTGCCATTCTGATTGGGGTTAGGTGAAATCTCAAGGTAGTTTTGATTTGCATCTCTCTGATTGCTAATGATGTTGAACATGAAATGCTTTATTTTTTAATTTTGCTAAGATGCTAGATATTTTTGTGACTTTCTTATCAGTGACTAATTGAACACCAGATGTAGTGATGAAGAGTCAGTGCTTGGCCAGGTGTGGTGGCGCATTCCTGTACTCCTCAATACTTGAGAGACTGAGGCAAGCAAAACTCTCAGCAGCCTAGCCAGATCCTGTTCCAAAATCAAATTTAAAAAGAGGTGGAGGGACTGTGAGTATGGCAAGGAAGTAGAATCCCCCTGAGTTCAAGCCCCAGTACAAAAAATTCTTAAAAGAATCAACAAAGAGCACTTATACTGTATTTTTCTTAATAAATGACTCTTTTGTGGTAGGGGGGCTCAAACTCAGGGGTGTTCTACTAGTGAGGTATATACCTCACCATTTAAAAAAAATTTTTTTTCTTTGATTTTTTGAGACAGGGTCCTGCTAAATTGCCCAGACTCCCCTCAAACTTTTGATCCTCCTGCCTCAGCCTCTCAAATAGCTGAGATTAAAGTCATGTGCTACCATATCCAGCAATAAATGACTTTTTAGGGTTTTTATATTTGTAATATCAATATAAAAACTTTTAAATATTTTTGTAGTAATTGATGGGATTTGCTTACTAAATTACCATTGGTATATACTTCTCCAAATCCAGAAATATTGTTCATGTAGATTCTTAGTACTAAGTGTACTTACTTAAGCTAGGCTTTCATTTTCAAAACTAGATCATTTAACAGTAATTCTTGAGTTCTTTATGGTCTGGCTGGAGTCAGAAGTCACTGCTCAGTGACAATTGCCTAACAAACACAGAAACCTGTTCCCTGTCTGTCAGTGCACCAAAAGGGAAAAGGCTGGATCTCATAATCGACGGTGTGAACAAGAGTCAGAGTTAATTTACCATCAATGTGGACTTGTTGCTTTGGCTAATTATAGTAATGGGAAAATTTTAAAAATTTTAGCCAGGTATGGTGGCACACACCTGTAATCCCAGTATTGGGGAGGCTGAGACAAGAGGATCACTGGCTGAAGGACAGCCTCAGCAACTTGGTGAGACTCTCAACTACCTAGCAAGACCCTGTTTCAAAATAAAAACTAAAATAAGGATGAGGTGTAGCTCAGAGATTAGAATTCCCCTGGTTTCATCCCTGGTATGTCTGTCTGTCTATCTTTATCTGTCTATCTATCTATCTATCTATCTATCTATCTATCTATCTGTCTGTCATCTCCAAATTTGGCTTAATTTTTATCAGAATTATACACATAGTATAAAGAGGAGAAACTAGTCTGTAAAGTTTCTCGTGAAAATCAATACTTCTCTCACCGCTTGTATCTCTGTTTCTCGTAGACCACAGGCAACTACTTTCAACTCTCAGCAAATTTTACTTCATAAACACTATGCTTATCTTACTGTACTTCTGTTTTTTTTTTTTTTTTTTTTTTTGCGGTACTGGGGATTGAACTCAGGGGCATAAACCCCCAGCCCTATTTTTTTTTTTTTTTTTTTGCGGTACTGGGGATTGAACTCAGGGACATTCTACCTCCGAGGTATACCCCCAGCCCTATTTTTTATTCTTTATTTTGAAACAGGGTCTCACTAAGTTGCGGAGTGCCTCACTAGGTAGCTGAGGCTGGCCACGAACCCGGATCCTCTGGTCTCAGCCTCCCAAATGCCTATTTTTTATTCTTTATTTTGAAACCGAGTCTCACTAAGTTGCGGAGTGCCTCACTAGGTAGCTGAGGCTGGCCACGAACCCGGATCCTCCGGTCTCAGCCTCCTGAATGCTGGGATTACAAGCGTGCGCCACCACACCTGGCCTTACTGTATTTCTTGATTTTTAATTTAGGTGTTATCAATTAATATCTTTTTATCTACCTAGGCCCAACACATACATGTATCTTTCCCTTTTACCCCATCTTTCTGAATATTTTATGCCATTATTTTGATTAGATCATATATGGTATTCATATTTTTATGACTTTTGAAACATGATATACAGCAGAACCATATATTTAAGTTATGGTTACTTTTTCCTGTCTGTAGAGACTTTCTTTCTTTTTCTGGTGCTGGGTGTTTGAACTCAGTGATGTTCTACCTCTGAGCTACACCTGCAGCCCTTTTTAGCTTTTATTTTGAAATAGGCACTCACTAAGTTGCTGAGAGTCTCCCTGAGTTGCTGAGGTTGGCCTGGAACCTGTTATCCTCCTATCTCAGCCTCCTAAGTACTGGGATTACAAGATGCCACCATGCCTGTCTTTTCTTTTATCCCTGAAATTAATAATCCTTTCTGGTTTAACAGGTTTTTTGTTTTGTTTTGTTTTTTGTTTTTGTTTTGTGGTACTGGAGCTTGAACTTAGGGGCATTCTAACTCCAAGCTACGCCCCCAGCCTGATTTTATTTTTTTATATTGAAACAGGGTCTTGCTAAATTGCTAAGGTCTCTTATCTACAGTCCTCCTGTATCAGCCTCCCAAGTACTGAGATTAATTACAAACATACACCACCATGTCCAGCTTAACCATCTTTTTAAAATAGGTGATTCATTTGATTTTTATACTTTTATTGGTGCATTATAGTCTCACATCATAATGTAGTTTATAGAGATAGTGAAATACATGCACACAGCACTTGGTGGGCTTTCCTCCAGCTCCTTCCCCACTCCCCCTCCCCCATACAAGATGTGGGAATAGGCATTGGTATTCTCACATATACACACAATGTCAGTGGAAGTGTTTTCCTTCATTAATTCTCCCTCTTTCCCCTTTCGCTCCTAAAGCCACCTCCCTCGCTGTATTGGAGTTTCTCTTCTGTTATCTAAAGTCCCTCCTTATATCCCAAGTAAGAGACACGTTGGTGTCCTGTGATCTTCCGAGGGAGATGGATAGTGCATAACAAATTAGGCAGATTTGCTGCATTTGATCGTGTAGGACCCATATTCCTTTGATCTTGTCAGTCTGCCATTCCCTAAAAGGTGTTTTTGCCCATTTGGTCAAAGTTATCACCACACCGTCTTCTGGCTGACAGGAAAAGGAAAGAAAGTATAGAAGGAGAGCAGCAGCTTTTTTAGAGGACATGACTTGGAAATGGGAACATCATATGAGCTGTAAGCTATCATAGAACCACAGTTAGCTCCTAGGAAGGCTAAGAGCCATGTCATCTGCTGAGGCTCAGAACGGAGGCAGTGTCGCCTGGCCACAGGGCATGATGCCATGTTGATTGCTCTAAGCAGCTAGTTTGCTAAAATTCTAAGTAAGTATTTTTTTAAAAGTCTTCATCAAGATTATTATGCTTAATTTAGGAACTATTTAATAGTTGATTTAATGTTTAAATTAGAAACTTTATTCTATTTGCTTTCTATTGAAGGTTATTTTGATTATCAAAATTCTTGTTTTAAAGAATTTTTGCTAATCTCTTTTGACTTACAAAATGGATACCTGAATATCTTTCCATTAAATGGGACTGATTTCCACTTATAACAAGGAAAACAATAGCTAACTATGTGAAATTCATGTAACAGTCTCAGGCTTACAAATGCAATTGAATTCAGTGTGGGCCTTTACAGCATCATTAATTAGAATAAGCGCATTTTAGTTCAAATAGAGCTTAGTTCAGATTGCCATAGGTGATTTTACTTCTGTGACATTATTTAAAATTAAGCTAGATTAGCGAGGGAAGATAGCATGAATAGACGTAGTTATGATGATATCAAGCTAAGAAGGAATTTGATCTGTTTTGTATAGGAAGGCAAGGCTATGCTCTCAGGAAGTTTTGTAAGCATGGTGATTTCTTCCCAAAGTACTACCAGAATCTTGGTGTGTAATATTGCCCATTGTTTTAGAGAGACATTTGAAATGATGTTTGTTCCAAGAACGTTTTGCTTTTGTATTTCTCATGTACAAAAGAGGTCTGGATAAAAGCTATCTCCTGTGAGAATCCTGTGGCCTGTATCTTCAGAACTACTGTATGAAGAAGGTTCTGGTGTAATACTTTATTCTTAGAGAAACATCTTAAAAAATCATGTTCTTATTGCACAAAACTCAAGCTTCTATAATTGTATTTTTTTTTTATCTCGAATTAGGCCACAGTGTCTTGTTATGACAGGTTCTCCAAACTCACGCCCAGCTTTACTTCATCTTGTGCATGATTTCACAAAAAATGTTGGTTTGATGATCTGTGGCCATGTTCACATGGTAAGAGTCATTTTTGTTTTCTATAGTACAACATTTTTAACTCTGTATATCTCATAACTTATACAGCTTTCTAGATTGGAAGTAATTTGACAAATAATTGTGTTCTATTTTTTTTAAGGTAGTTGTTTTCTTTAAAATATTTTTTGCCTCCAAACAATCTCAAAAATTGCATTTTAAAAAGGATTTTGACATTTTGAACTTTCATTGTTCAAAATATGAGTAAGAAAATTATTTATTTATTTATTTATTTATTTATTTATTTATTTATTTATTTATTTTTGTGTGGTACTAGGGATTGAACCCAAGGGCATTCGACTTCTGAACTACATCCCAGCCATATTTTTTTTTTATTTGGAAATAGGGTCTCATAAAGTTGTCGAAGGTCTCAGTTGCTGAGGCTCTCTTTGAACTGTGATCTTCCTGTCTCACCCTACCAATTACTGGAATTATAGGCATGTGCCACCATGCCCAGCAAAAATAATTTTAAATAGCAGTAAAATTTTATGCAAAAGTAGTTTCTTGATTATGGCATCTCGGATACTGACAACAATCACTGGATGATGGTTCACCTGTTCTGCATAAGAAATTGGAAATTTATTTGTATAACTTTTCTCCAAGCTCTGTTGTTCATTTTATTTTGGTGCTGGAAATGTTTTTTGTATGCTCCAAGTCCCAGTTTCTGTCAGTTTTTCTTATGCTCATACAGTGGCAAGCTCACAGCTGTGTGTTTGTGTGCCTGCTCAGGTTTGTAGAAAGATGTGTTGAGGCAGTGACCTCACTTGGAATGTATAGAGTCTTCTAGCTGTCTCCAAGCTGATGGATTCAAGTCAGAGACTTGAACTCAAGACAGTACAAATGAGGCAGCTTTCCTACCAGGAAAGATAAATTATACATATTTTTTATTTATTCATGTTTAATGTGTATACTCATAAACACATTTTCAGATTTTTGCTTTCTATATTTGTGTAAAACGCATTTTATGTGTTGTTTACAAGGATTTAAATAGAACTCTGTGTTAACAAAACTCATTTCCTTTCTTTTGTTATGTCATTTTTTTTTATCATATACTTTTATTTCTAGCCTTTTCTCCCTTCTTTCCCCCCTTCGTTCCTTGGACCCAGGGACATTCTAATACCTCTTTTTAAAATATTTTTTAAAAATTTGAAATTGGGTCTCACTAAATTGCTGAGGCTGTCCTTAATCCTCCGATCCTCCTGTCTCAACCTCCCAAGTACTTAGATTACAGGCATGCACCACCATACCAAACTTCACTTTGATTTTTAACGAAATTCTATAGTTACCGAATTCAAAACATTTAGGCCAAACAAGAAAACTTTATGTAGAAAAATGAAAGGCTCTGATTGTACTTTCTGTAATCTTTTCTGTATTTTCAATAATTTGTAGCTGGTCTATTAATTTAAGGTTTGAGAGGTTATTTTTAAGCTTGTGCTTCTTTTCTCTCCCTTTCTTCTACTGGCATCTCGTGTGCCTTAACCATTCCATCAACTCTGCTTTTTTATAATTTTTTAAGTATTAGGAAGTATTTAGTGACATAAAAATGAAATGCTTTTATTAGACTTCTCCCCCATCAACATTTATATACTGTTTCAAACCACTATAATAGGATGGCTTTTATAAATATGAAATTGATTATCTTTCAGTTAAAGATACTGTTCGTATTTTTACTTCTTCAAAGGGCCCTCGAAGACAAGCCATGAAAGAAATGTCCATTGATCAAGCGAAGTATCAGCGATGGCTTATTAAAAACAAAATGAAAGCTTTTTATGCTCCGGTGCATGCAGATGACTTGAGAGAAGGTGCTCAGTATTTGATGCAGGTAAATGTGTCAGCCCTTCAAATGCCTGCACTTTAGTTTTGTATAAACTTGTTAAAACTTTCTTGTTCTAAATTTCATTCTTTATATAAATACAAATGGTAAATCTTTTTAAGTATTAGGAAGTATTTAGATATCTATTATAATAGATTACTAAGGTATGTATAATTTTGAACTAAAAGGGACTATAGAGATTCTTTGCTGACAGCAAAGAACCTATCTGAAAATTAGCTTGTTACTCTCCAGTATTTCCCCATCTACTCCTTGATGCTCTTCATTGGTTTTTATCTAAGAATGTTAAGTAATACAGATCTTATTTAATTTTTAAAAACTTCTAGTCCCTTTTATTTTTCACTATTTTTTTGTTAGTACTAGATTTAGATTTCTGTTTCAGTTTTGTGTATGGTTTAGTAGCCAGAATAGAAGACCTGGAATCAGTCCTAGGTTTAAATGCTAGCACTGCCAATTCCTTTGGATTTTGGAATGAGCAACTTACCGAACTTCTCTGAACATCAGATCCTTCCATCCTAAAAGTTGTAGGGAGAAATAAATGAGTTTAAATAGTGTTTACCAGCTTATTTTCACAGGAATCCTTTTCCTGTCTGTGCTAACTATAATTTTGCATCTGCTTTGTTAAAATAGAGAGAGGAGAACAGCCAAGACAGTTTTCAAGAAGAATAGGGATGGAGGTGTTAACAGAATTAACATTGAAAGGATGAGCTGGTACAATTTATCCATGTTAAAGAAAAAAAAAAAAAAATAGGTCCAGTAGTTATGGTATCACACACCTGCAATTCCAATACTTGGAAGGCTGAGACAGGAGGATTGCAGGTGTGCAGCCAGCCTCAGTAACCTAACCAGGCCCTCGAAACTTAGTGAGACCCTGTTTCAAAATTTTTAAAAAAAAGGGGGGGGGGTGCAGCTCAGAGGTAGAATGCCACACACACACAAAGACCCTAACAGAAATGACACAAAAATAATTTCTAGATGGATTAAAGGACCTAAATGTAAGACAGAATTGTTACTTAGGGAATAATTTTTTAAATGAAACTTAAGAGTTGAACTATTAAGAATAGATTGATAATTTTTTACTTAAGTTTAAAATGTTGAAATCTAATGACATGAAAATGAAAAAGGAAGCAACAGAGGAAGATATAATCCTAGCATGTAACCAACAAAAAGATGGTCCATTAAAAAAATAGTGAAAGATATGAATAGAAGAGGAAAGCTAAATGACAGAAATATATAAAAACTAAAACAGTACAGCCAAACATTATATCTGCCAACATTGAAATTTTAGAAATGGTATAAAGCAATCAAATCTTAGAACTGCTGTGCTAATTTAGATTGGAAAACCATTTTCAGGCAGCAACTTTGCAATTTGAAGGAGTGAATGTTTTAGGACATTTCATTCTTAAGTGTATACCTTAAAGAAATTTTTTACCTGTGAGGAAGGCTATACAAAATTTGATTACATCATCTTTGTAATAGTGAAAAACATTTGAATTAACTCCAGCCATTAATCAGAGGACTGAACATTGTAGTGTAATTAGGCAATAGACTTCTGTATACTGTTGAAAAGGAACAATATATGTCAACATGGGATAAACCTCAAAAATAGTGTAAGGAAAAATAGTGACCCAAAGTATGAGAGAAGTATGAAGATACAACATTTTTTAAATATGTAAATTAAAATTTGATATGTATACATCCCTAAATAATGGAATGCAGAGTAAAAATAAAAACTGGGCATGAAGATTTATCACATGTGCTTCCAGTGGGTAGTCTCTTAGCTGGGTGATGGAGACATGATTTTATCATCAGCATCTCCTCCTCCTCCTCCTCCTCCTCCTCCTCCTCCTCTTCCGTGATACATTTAAGTGTTTCAGGTTGTTTCTAATGGGCAAATCTTACTTGCTTTTGTATAATTTATAAGAACATTGATAGCCACCTTATATATGTAATAACTTTGATGAGGGAAAATCCTTTCTTAAACTTCAGTAAGCATCAGAATCACTTAGTAGACTTATGAAAAAACAAATTTCTGGGTCTCACCTCAGAACAAGTCAGGTGGTGGTTTGTGGTGAGGCTCAAGAATTTGCATTTCTCATATAGTTCCTGATGTTGCTGGTATTGTTGGTCCAGATCAGAGATGACACTTTGAGAGCTACTGTTGTAGAGGGTTTCTGTAGTGTAAATGTTATAAATTGGCAAGAATTAGAATCCATCCTCCTATTCTCATCCACCAGGATACTCCAGTGTAGGACAAAATAGGATAAATAAAACAGTATCATTTCAGATTGTCCTATAAACCTGGCAAGTGCAACCACTGTATAAAGATGCCTGGGAGATTGAAATTGTCACTAAAAGGATCCTTTTTTCATCTGCCTTCTGGCAACCTGTTATGTAAAGTGACAAATGCCTGTGTATCTTTTTGTTGTTTGTAAATTGTCAGAAGATGTTGATGTACATTAACTTGTTTCTACAGTATCTTACAGTTCTAGAGGTAGTGTTTTTAGTTGGTTCTGTTGTTTTATTAGACCTTGCACTTTAATAATTTCTCTGTTCCCTCATGTCTAGTTATTAACTTTTATCACAAGAATTTATCATTTTTTGATTTACTGTCTTTTTTACTACTTTTATTGGTGTATTATAGTCTCATATTATTGAACATCTAACCTCTACAACAAAACAGAACTCACTTTTAAAAAGAGACAGTCTAGCTGGGCGTGGTGGCTCACACTTGTAATCCCAGCATTCGGGAGGCTGAGACCGGAGGATCTGGGTTCGCAGCCAGCCTCAGCTATCTAGCGAGGCACTCCGCAACTTAGTGAGACCCGGTTTCAAAATAAAGAATAAAAAAAATAGGGCTGGGGGTGTAGCTCGGAGGTAGAATGCCCCTGAGTTCAACCCCCAGTACTGCATAAATAAATAAATAAATAAATAAATAAATAAATAAATAAATAAAGAGACAGTCTTATCACTAGTAGCTCATTTAAAGAACCCTCAGACAATGAGACATTGGCACAGCTAACGTTTTCATTTGCATATTGGATTTTTCTTTTTCCTTCTTTTTTTCTTTTTTTAAGATGATAGTCACTTGTCATTCAAATTTAAAATCTTTATTATAAATAGAAAAATGACATGTTCTAAATGAAAATTCCAGATTATACCATGATGGCTATTTAAATCAAATGAGTCTCCTTTAAGATTTCAATGTAGACATAATTCTTTTTTTTCCTGAAGAAAAGTGGTCTAGAATTATATTGTATGGTGAAATGCTGGGTGTTTTTGACACTTTTTCATCAGCTTCATGTTGAAACGGTGACTTTTCTTTTTTTGGCGGGGAGGGGACAGGTACTGGGGATGGAACCCAGAGGCATTCTATCTCTGAGCTATATCCCCGATCCTTTTTATTTTTATTTTGAAAAAGGATCTCACTAAGTTGCTGAGGCTGGCCTTAAACCTCCTGTCTCAGCCTTCCAAGTACTGGGATTGCAGGCATGGCCCACTCTACCTGGGTGAAACTATGATTCTTTAAAAAAAAAAAAAAAAAGTTCTAGAATTAGACTAAAAATTTAAAATTGCTAAAAAATATTTGAAATATACATTTATATTCATATTCTATAGCCTGGATCTAGGTATAGATGGTACAATGAGATGTTAACTAATGGTAAAATGAGGCCATCACCATTAGCTGAACTTTCCAAAACTATCCAGATGTAGCTAAAAAGTCTAAAGAACTAAATTTTAAGTAGGTAAGCATAATATTTGGAAATGTTTTTACATAATAATGAAGGATAAAAATGAAAAACCACATTCCATTGGGGAAATAGTTGTTCTTCCCGCTGTAGTAAAAATGTAATGATACACAGAAAATTATAACAACAACCTAAATGCATTTCTCATTAACAAATTCTGGTACACAGAAAACATAGCTAAACATTTGAAGAAACAACACGGTGAGAGTAATGTTTGTAATAAGCTTCAGATGATTATATTTTTCTAAATCAGTTTCAATTATGGAATCCATGAAGAACTGATTTTCTGTCAACCACTAAAAGAAATACATTTTGAAGAAGATATATTTTCAGTAATACACTACTTATCACAATATGTTTTATAGAAACTGAAAACATTGCCTTCTGCTCAATAGCTGCTTTGATTAGAATTCATGAAGGATCTAAGGATAAAAGTGATACATGTAAAATTTCTTTACTCAGCTATTCTAGGGAAAGTGATTCAATAATGAAGTTTGAAACAGAAGTGCAGAGTTATACCACAGAGTGTGATTGTGCAGTTTTATAAAAAGCAAACCTTTTTGGAGCAGGGAATACAGCTGACTGTGTGCCTAGCATGTGTAATGCTTTGAGCTCAATACCCAGCACCCGCCCCCCCCCCCAATAAACCTTTTAACTGTAATGGAATCATGACAAGTTTGTGATGAGAAGGAAAGTGACCCTGGTAATATTGTGCCTTAGTTCTTTAAAGAGCTATCAAACTGAAGATAATTCTTGGTTTTCTTTTACTTCACATCTTTCCTCCACTGATAGTTTTTAGTTTAAAAAAACAAAAATGAGTATTATTTATTTGGTTTTTAAATTAAAAGCTTTGTTTTTAGTATTGAGCAGGAAAAAATCTTATCTTTTAAATGATATTTGTGCATGGATAGAACATTTTGAAGATGAATGTAAGCTTTACAGAGTTTGAGGTATTTCTTCTGCTCTTTATTTATCCCAGGTAGTTAGAATAGTGGTACATGGTCAGACTTTGACAAATATTTGAATTAGTCTTCTGCAAACAAAATGATTTTAGAACCTTATGTAAAAATTAACGCAGAATGGATCATCATCATAAATGAGAGTTAAAACCATAAAATTCTTAGAAGAAAACAGAGATAAATCTTCATGACCTTGGATTTGGCAGTGGACTCTTGAGATATGACATCAAAAACATGAACTTGTACAAAAGAAAAACTGGACATAATGAAATTTTAAAAGTTTTGTGCAGCTGGGCATGGTGGCCCATGCTTGTAATCCCAGTACTTGGGAGGCTGAGATAGGAGGATCACAGGTTCAGGACAGCCTCAGCAAGTAGTGAGACTCTTATCAACTTAGTGAGACCCTGTTTCAAAAAAAGAAATAAAATCGGGCTGGGAGTGTAGGTCAAAGGTAGAATGCCTCTGGGTTCAATCCCCAGTACCAAAAATAAATAAATAAAGGTTTTGTGCAGCAGAGGATATTATAAAGAAAGTGAAAAGAGAGCCTACAAAAACAAGAGACATTTGCAATATCTGATAAGGGTTTAATATCTAGAATATATACATAACATTTAAAAACAGTAACAGAAAAGACAAACAGTAGAACTTAAAATTTGTCAATGAATTGAATCAACATTTCTCAGAAAAGATGTAAAAATAGCCAATAAGTACATGAGAAGATGTTCAACATCTTACTCATTAGGGGAATGCAAACCAAAATCACAATGAGATCACTTCAATCTACTAGTACAGTTATAATTTAAAAACTAAAAAATAAGTGTTACTGAGGATCTAGAAAAATGAGAACTTGTGAATCGCTAATGTGAGTGTAAAATGATATAGACACTGGGAATCAGTTTAATGATTTCTTTAAAGTTAAAACTGAATTTAAAAGCATCGTATGACTAGCAATTCTGTGCCTTGATATTTACCCCCCCCCCCAAATTAAAAGCAAGGTATCAGAGACATATCTGTATGCCAGTGTTACTGCAGCTTTATGCACAGTACCCAAAAGATAGAAATGACCCAAATGTCCATCATCAGATAAATGGATAAACAGATTGTGAATATATAAAATGAAATAGTACTCAGCTATAAAAAGCAGTGAAAATTTGCTTAATATGAATTAATTTGAGGACATTATTTTAAGTAAAATAAGCTAGACACAAAAGGACAAATTCTACAGTTCAACACATGAAATATCAAGAATAAGCAAATCAATAGAGACAAAAGAAGATTAAATGTTGCCTGTGGCTGGAGGGAGGAGGGAATGGGTAGTTACTAATTAGTGGTTACAGAATTTCTACTTGGATTAATGAAAATGTTTTTAACAATGATGTTGGTACAACATTGTGAATTTAAATAATACCACTTTAAAATACTTAAAATGGCAAAAATTTTTATTTTTTACAACAATAAAAGGTTTTGAAACCCAAGAAGCTTAAGTGTTCACCCAATCTTAGAACTAGGGTATTGTAGTGTGCTTTCAAATGTTACAAAAGAAAAGATTTTGTTGGACTTTTGGGCAGATTTGTTTAGCATATTGATTTGCAATTCCTAATGAAATTGCAGAAACAATTGGTGGAACAGTTGATGAAGGAAACTTCAGCAGAAACTTTTGCATGATTACTAGAACTCAAATTTTAGTATTGATGTGATTCAGAACTTCAACCATTTCGACTTAAGTATATATTGGAGAATACAACTGTCAGCATTTTTTTTTTATATTTATTCTTTTTTTTGGTACTAGGGTTTGAACCCAGGGGCATTCTACCTCAAAGCTCTACCTCCAGCCCTATTTTTTATTTTTTATTTTGAAACAGGGTTTCACTAAGTTGAGGGCCTTACTAAGTAGCTGAGTCTGGCTGTGAACCTGCAGTCCTCCTGTCTCAGCCTCCCAAGTACAGAGATTACGAGCATGAACCACCATACCTGGCTCTGTTACATTTTTTTTTTAAAAAAAGATTAAATATATAATGTTTCTCTTAGTAAAAATATGAAAGTTTTGGTAAATCATAAAAGCATAAAAACATGCATTTAGAACTTTATGGGTGTTTAACTTCTGTTTTTGTATATGTTTAGTCATAAGTAATAGGTGGTCAATGTATATGTCATTTATAAGTAATATGAATGTATTGGGCGCCGAAGAACATTTAGCTGTGTAATGGTTGGAGGCTGTCAATTCAGAGGACTCTGATCTCCTTAGAAACCATTTTCAAGTGCTGTGTATACATATGTCTCAATATGAACTGCAGGATGCTAAGAGACTGTAATACACCAATAAAAGTATTTAAAAATAAAAGTCATTTTGTTACATAGTATGTATTTGAAGTTGTACTTATATTTTTAGGCTGCTGGTCTTGGTCGTATGAAACCGAACACACTTGTCCTTGGATTTAAAAAAGATTGGTTGCAAGCAGATATGAGGGATGTAGATATGTATATAAACTTATTTCAGTAAGTATCTTTAATTTAGTAATTTAGTTGGTACAGAAAATGTTAATTTTGAAAGTTTTGAACCTGGCTTCTCATTTAGTGTCTTCTAATAGAAGCATAAGAATGAAAAGGAATCATAAATTGGTTATCTATTAATAGAATCATTCGATTTATGTTTGTCTTTTTATACACAAAAACATAAAGATATACTATATGCATATGTAAATACACAAGAGAGTAAGTGTGTCTACTGTGGCTTCCCATTTCTGATCCACACAACTCTTGCTGAGCGGAGTCCTCATATGTCAGACCCCCGTCTCCTAAACTGTTGTTGTAATGCCTTACGCTGAGGAAGGGTACTTCAGCACGATATCAGTCTCAGAGCTTTACGTTTTATTTCCCTCTGGGACTGAAGGCAGTCATTTGAGTTGTTATTTACATTGTTATTTACGCTTCTTTTATTTAAATGTGTTTACATGTTTACTTTTTCTACTTCCTTGAAGTGTTACATTCTGAGTTTTTATTCACCTTTCAACTGTAGTTTTAATCTTTATCAAACAGTTTTGTTTTTTATCACTTTTAACTTCTCTCATGGGATATTTAGTTACTTTGTCTCTAAGTTCATAGATTGTGTGTGTGTGTGTGTATCTTTAATCTGCTATCAGTGCTTTTGGAATTGAGTTATTTAATAAAAAGCATAAGACTTTTTTCTTCTTGCCAGATTTACTAAAATTTTCAAAAGTACTTCCTTTTTCTTAGTCTTCTAGAATTTGCTTAACAAATCAATTTATCTTGTTCACACTAAGGATAAGCATTCCCTCTCACTCATCCATACTTGAAGGAAGAGTAGTCTTTCTTGTCATGGTCACAATGAAATAGAACTATTCTCTCTTTCTTGTAAAGTATTTCTTTATATACAAACAACTGTCCTAAAAAATAAAAAAGAAGAAAAGCATTGTCTTTAGCAAAGTTGTTCTAAGAGCAAATTCAAGTCCTGTTTCCTCTATGCACTTTTATCTGGATTATTTGTACCTTTTTTTTTTTTTTTTTTCTGGTACCCAGGGGCATTCTACCTATGAGCTACACCCCCAGCCTTATGTTTTTATTCTTTAACTTGACTCACTGAGTTGTGGAGGGCCTCACTAAGTAGCTAAGGCTGGCAATGAACCTGTGATCCTCCTGTCTCAGCCTCCCAAGTACTGAGATTGCAAGCATGTGCCACCACGCCTGGCTTCTTAACCTTATTTTACTGGAGTTATCTCCTTTACTGGCACTCCTATTGCATCACAATAACATTATTTTATTCTCTTACATATGATATCTTTATTTTCATAGCTGCATTTGAAAAATCCATAAGTTTCAAAATACCTAGATCTCATGCTCTAATTTATGAAAAGTCTATCGGAGAGAAATACATCAAGTGATATATGAATGTATCACTTTGAATCTCACTATGATGTATAATTACAATGCACCAATAAAAGTTTTTTTTTAAAAGAATATAATTGGGCTTCATTCAATTTAGAGTGAAACTCAATCATATTTTAAGAATTACTTCATCTACATTAAATCACATCCATGTAAATATAAAAAAGCTCTACAGGAATATTAAAAAACTATATTAGTAATATATGATACATAAATTTTCTCAACTAATTGTTGAATAGTAAAATCTCACCATAACTTACTTTTTTTTTTTTGGTACTCGGGATTGAATTCAAGGGTATTCTACCTCTGAGCTACATCCCCAGACCCCCATTTTGTTTTTTGGGTGTTTCTGTTGTTGTTGTTGTGTTTTTGTTTTGTTTTTAAACACAGTCTCATTGAGTTGCTGAGGTCCTTGCTAAATTGCTGAGGCTGGTCTCAAACCTCTGATCCTTTTGTGTCGGCCTCTCAAGTACTGGAATTACAGGCATGTGCCACAACTCCCAGTTCATAATAACTTCTAATTTTGTAGTTTGTACTTTGTGTACATGAGGAGTAGAAAAACACAGAAACAAAGATTGTCATGTAAGCCATGAGCTGTGTATAGCCCATGAACCATGAGCTATGTTTCTGTTCTCTCAAGGCTCAAGACCAGTGAGATGGAATAATTATCCTAGAGAATGGAAAAAGTGACATTTTTGCAAATAATTCTTTCATACATCTGCCCCATTATTAGTAATGGTTGCTTATAATTGGGAGCATTGAAAGGGTGTCTCTCTTTGTAGGGATTATAGTGAATGCTCTGAAAGTTAAGAATTATATTTGTAAGTATTTTTTATTTGACAGCAGTTGAAGGACAGTTAAAATAATGTTCTATGGATTTTAGAGTCATGGAACTTAATGATAGTTTTAAAACAATAACAATGATCGTTCTTTATTTTGTGACACTTCCGCTAATGTTTTGTGATTCTAAGTACTTTGTATAATTAAGATGTTCTTTACTTACTTTTCTGTTGAAGGCATGTAAGATCTATAATCATAGATCATTTCTGTAACTTACAGAAAACATTTAGCTATTTTAATCCAAAGTCAGCTTTGAAGACTGTGTTCCCTGGCTTTTTTTTTTTTTTTTTAAAGGAACTGATTACAATTTATCTGATTTACTATTTGTTAAATGCTTATGGTTATTCTCTAGTATTAAGTAGATCTCTCAAGATACAGCTGAGAAAAATTAGCGTGGCAATTAAATTTCTTTCTCCAGTGAATCTCTTTTGAGCTGAGTTAATTCATTATAGGAATGATGCTAAATTGTCTTTTCATGTTTTAAGAAAGCAACAAAAAGACCTTTTTTATTTTTTTATTTTTTATTGGTGCATTATAATCATACATCTTTGTTAGGTACAAGCTGGTAAAGGCATAAATGCACGCATTTCTCATTTTGCCCTTCCCCATTTCTCGCCCCACTTCCTCGCCCTCCCTCCTTCTCAAGTTCAGTTTAGTGATTGACTCAAAAAGACCTTTTGTAACCATATATAACACCCTAAACACATTTTTTGTATGTCATAAGAGTATTAGATTTTAACTTTTTCTTTTTTTAATATATAGCTATATATTTAAAACATATTAAAGAAAGCAAACATTTAAAGCTGAGAGTGATTTTAGAGATTATCTGTAATTGACTTCATTTTATGGAGAACATAAGCGGAAGTTTTTGTGATTTTCCCCCTCCTCCCCCATTATAGTGATGCCTTTGACATACAGTATGGAGTAGTTGTAATCCGCTTAAAAGAAGGTCTGGATATATCTCATCTTCAAGGACAAGGTAAATGTTGTTTGAAATAAATTTTTATAAAAGTTGTATATAATTCTCAGAAAATTAACTTTCATAACTACCATCTATTTTGTGTCACAGACTTCTTGTGTGGCATTTTAGGATCAGATCTGTTTGTAATACACCAAAGTTTGTTTTTTTTCTTTAAGTAATGGTGATTATTAGTGGAGAGAATGAAATTTAATTTAATAATAAGCATAAGAGAAGCAGGCATTAATTAATGATTCTAAACTGGCCAAGTTTGTAAAAATACATAAGTAAATGTGAGCAAAATGTTTTAAATGACTACTAAGTCATTGTATATTTTTTTGTTAATGGAAGTAATGTTTTATACATAGTCATTAATAGTAAAAGACAACTCTTTCATAAGGTTTCTTTGTCTTCAGAAAAGACCTATTTAGAAAAAAACAACTTATTTAAAAATATAGATTCATAGGAAGTTGCAAAAAATAATGCAGAGAGGTCCTAGGAAATTCTCTCTGGAACAGTCCACAGATATTATCAGTATACATACACTTGTGTGTATATGTATGTGTTCTGTGTCATTTGTCACATTTTTTATGTAACCATTACCACAGTCAACATAAAAAATTATTTCATCTCCCCTGGATTCCTTCTTTATAGCCCTCTCCACACTATTTCCATGAGCCACATTACTACTATGTAATTTTGTCATGTTAAGAATATTATATAAATAATATAGAATATCATTTTTAAGATAGTTTTAAAGGTGAAGGTTAAAACCCAACTAAGGTATAATTACTGCTTGTTGACAACTTTCTTAAAACTGGAAATTTCTATATTCTTTAAGGGTTTCCTGGTAGTTTAAACACTTTATGAGCTAAGGAAAATAAGTATTTTTCCCTTATATATAATCAAATTGTCAGATTTAGTTAAGCTTAAATAGCCAAGATGCATACAGGCTTGTCATCTGTTTATTTATTTAAAGTGTTCTAATCCTTCTTCCCTCCTTCCATTTAAGATTAGTCTACAGTCTTGAAAGAAACGCTTCAAGGTCTTGAAAATGCATTTTCTTACTCTGTAGTAGGCCTAGCAAAAATATTATTTCAATTTTTTCTCGGTCTAACAGTTATTGAGGTTTAGGGTACATGACTTATCATCTGTTAACTCTGCATGATTAAGTAGTGTTCCCTTTCACTCAAAGTATCACTGTTTGAGCCGGGTGTGGTGTCACATGCTGGTAATCTCAGTACTTGGGAGACTGAGACTGGAGGATCTGGGTTCATGGCCAGCCTCAGCTACAGTGAGGCCCTCCGCAACTTAGTGAGACCCTATTTCAAAACTCTTTGCCAAAAAAAGAGTGAAACTGCTTTCAAAATGAAGACACGGTACTTTCACCATGAGCTTGTTAGAAAAAGACTCTCCCTTTGGTCTTGGCTTTATAGGTATAGGTAAAATTTTTTAGTGATACCTGTCTTCTTCTGACATGCATGTGAATATTTGTCACCTTTTACATTTTTTATATTTGTAATGAAGTTTGAGAATAGGGTTTGTTTCACATACTATATCATTTTTTTGTCTTCCAGATTTGAGTGTTACCTGAATTTCACTCCTTATTCTCTAGCACCTAGTTAACGTAACTTAGTCACCATAGGTGTGGCTGAAATATTTAAGTGAAGAGTCATTCAAATAGATTATCAGAGTTGTTTATATAAGAAATCCTTTATATTAAACTTACTGTTCCATAATAAACTTTGCTTTTAAATGTCACTTATAAAATATAATGCCTTGAACAGTTAAAATATGATTTTAGATGCTATTTTAAATACTTTCATGTCTGCAGAAGAATTATTGTCATCACAAGAGAAATCTCCTGGGGCCAAGGATGTGGTATTAAATGTGGAATATAGTAAAAAGTCGGATTTAGATACTTCCAAACCATCTGGTGAAAAATCTGTTACACATAAAGGTAATTTCCACTCAAATAAGAAATTTTATTAATGGCAATGTTTTAATTTGGGGGGGAAATGGATTTATTATACACTACACATTATAAAGTAGTCTGTTCTCAAATGTAGAAGTTCATTTCTACATGATCAGATAAAATTTATAACCTACAAAAATGGCTACAAAATCACCATGCCAATGAATTATTTACTAATGTAGACTTATATTTGATTTAAATAAAACGTTTTAAACTTGAGGCATAGGTTAAATCTGAACTCTGAAGGAAAATGGTAATTTTAGAATACCATATCTCATGAGACTTTCAGAAAATTTTATCTACAACCTATATATGTCATGATTATGAAAAGGGAAAAGGGATGTCTTCCAAATCTTACTCTCCCACCCTCACTCTCCTACCTCTCTTCAGACTAGTATCTCCATCTGTCCTATTTCCAGCTGACACACAATAAGAAAAAAATCTGCACTGTAAATCATCAAACCATAGCATACTTTTGATTTCTATAAAATAATTGCCTTTTTTTCTGAAATTCATAACCTTGGACAAATCAAGTCTGCAGTTTATTAGATTACTTGAAAGCATGAGTGTTGCTTTTTATTAATGTATCTTGTTTGCTTAGATTATTAGTAGTTTAAAGTATAGTTGACACCTATTTTCCCTTTCAGTTATTTGCTGAGTTGATTATAATTGCTTTCTGTTTTGGTTCAAAACTCCACAAATTGAACTGTTCTTTTGTTCTTGTGTTTTAGTTTATGGTGTACATTTTTTCATTTTGTCCTACTTTTTTTTTCTTTTTTGTCTGTATCTCTTGCCTAAAATAGATCCTTTCTTTACCAAGTCTTTAAGGAATTAATGCATAGAGTTGTGTTGGAAAGGAAACAACTAGTACTTATCAAGCAGATGCTCTGTGTTCCTACATTTTAGTAGATATTATCCATACATTAGTTTATTAACATGAGTCACAGTCTTATAAAATTGTTATTGGTATAGACTAGGAAACTGATTCAGTATGCTTTTACTTGACTTTCTATTGTAAAAATCTACATGTGCCTTTAACTTAGTGTAAATTATTTTTAAATGTCAGGATTTCCTTGACAGTTTTTTAGCTTACTTTTAAATAAGTGCAGAATGTTTCATAGTTATGATTTTTTTCATTATTAAAGGTAGATACTAGCCGGGCGTGGTGGCGCACGCTTGTAATCCCAGCATTTGGGAGGCTGAGACCGGAGGATCCGGGTGCCTCAGCTACCTAGTGAGGCACTCCGCAACTTAGTGAGACTCGGTTTCAAAATAAAGAATAAAAAATAGGGCTGGGGGTGTAGCTCGGAGGTAGAATGCCCCTGAGTTCAATCCCCAGTACCGCAAAAAAATAAATAAATAAATAAAGGTAGATACTTTGGGAAGCTGAGATAGGAGTATCACAGGTTTAAGACCAAGCTTTGCAATTGAGTGAGACCTTTAAAAAAAAAAAAATCACCTGGGGGTGTAACTCAGAGGTAGAATGCTCCTGGGTTTAATCCCCAGTACTAAAGGGGGGGGGCAGATACTATTCAGTGTCTATTTAAAAAAAACAGTAACATTTAATACTATAAAATTAAACATAATGGACTTTTCCAGAACATATAAAAAATAAGCATTCACACCTAATATTAGCTTTATTTTGTGTTTACTTCCTTTTTGGTTAGTTCTCTAAATCATCATAAATACTTCAGAGAAATGTATACAATGTAAAAGTCTTGAGAGTTATGTAGTCTCAGTTTTTGATTCTGTCTGTCTTGGTTATGGAGGCATGCAGTATGCAAGGGGACAAAAAGTACACCCCTTGAATACTTGCTGTGTGCCCAACCCTGAGCGCATTGTATCAGTACTTACAGGTACTGCTTAACTCTACAAACGAAGGAGGCTCAAGCACACAGAGCTAAGAAAGAAACAGGAGATAATACTTGAATCCTGGAAGTCTAACTCAAAATCCCACTTCAGTATACTCTTCTGTCCAAGTCCAGAGTTTTATGTACCCTAAACAAATTATATGCAAAAAAGAAGTGGGGTTAGGAAAACCAGTAGCTCCAGCAACAACTACAGCAACAAAAAACTAAATACTTTAATATAAACGGATGAATATGTACACATATATGCATACATGCATAAGTTTATTTGAAGAAAATCATTTCTGTATAACCTAACATTTCTATAAAGCAAAAGACTCCTGTCTGATCAAATTACTTAATATTTAAAATGATTAACTTTTATAAATACCAAATCCATTAACTATTTCTAAAGTTGATTTTCTATAACTTGCAGTGATGCAGTGGCATGTTTCAATTTTTTTTTATTATCTGCAAAGTCAATTTTGTAATGTCATATTTCTACTCTATAAGCTATAGTTCAGTATCTTCTCAACTGATTTCATATGTGAACATTTAAAAATTTGAAAAATCTAAGGTTTTTCTGGATAATTTTATAGGAATTAAACTTCAGGGTGAATGTTAATCACTTGCCCTGTGTAGGCTAAAATATGTTTGCTTTTTAGAACTCTGGGCCGCTCAGAGTAGAAAATACTAATCTTCAGTCTTGATCGCTTTTCACGGACTGTTGCTTCATACTATATTTTGTTTATAATTGTGCTCTATTTACATTCTCATTATTTTATTAATATAAAGAAAATTAACTTAATATTTTGTGTTTTTTAAACATAATCTAGATGAGGAAGAGGATGGCAAGACTCCAACTCAACCACTGTTGAAAAAAGGCAGGCATTTTTCATCATTTTATTTTAATCCCTTTTTTCATACTGTTAACTCTTTAACTTCAGCCTTTTTATTTTCCTTTTCTTTAACTTTAGTTTTTATTTCCATGGTGAGGTGATGTTACAGCTATCTATTAAGTGCAGATTAGAAAAATTATTAGTCCAACTAGAGTTAAATCTTTCTGGGATGAGGTGAAATGTCATAAGTAAAAATTTAAGTCATTGTAGCATTTCTGAAATACTCAAACCCAGAAAGTCAGTTTTAATTATTTTTTTATTTTAAATTTAAACTGCATGGTTTAGAAGATAAGTAGGGACACTGAAATGGGTTTATTTACAGTGTCACTTGCATTCTTTACCATCAGTTGTGCCAACCCAAGTCCTCAATTTCCATACTAATGTATTTTTTCATTTTAAAAATTACAATATTTCTCACAGTCGTGCTGCGTTTGGGAGATACAGTCATGTCATCGTACATGAATTTTATGAGAAGGAGATAGAGGTGAGAGTTACGGAGCAGTGTGGTTTGGTAGCCATATTATTTCATCATGCAGAACCATTTGTCATGTTTGCATACATCCTGGCAGCATGGAAAGTGAATGACAGGCTTTTCTGAAGTGATCAGATTTCCTCCTGTGGATATCTGCTTTCAAATTTTTAATATAGGAATTTCATAGTAGTCATTTGCTTGTTCACAGAGCCAATGCTAATTTTTGTTTTTGTTTTTTAATTCCTGGGAAGATAAATGGGCACTCCTTTGGTTTATTGTCCTTTAGACTTGCAGCAGATGGGTGTCCTGTGGAGTTCCCACCATCTTTCTGTGGTTCAGAGAAAGATGTGGTGATTATGTGTCTTCAGAATTGAGTATCACGTATTGAGAGGACAAAAGATAAAGATGGAGT
>PVLC010021135.1:0-21374 GCA_004027655.1 Graphiurus murinus
CGGGCGTGGTGGCGCACGCTTGTAATCCCAGCATTCGGGAGGCTGAGACTGGAGGATCCGGGTTCGCGGCCAGCCTCAGCTACCTAGTGAGGCATTCCGCAACTTAGAGAGACTCGGTTTCAAAATAAAGAATAAAAAATAGGGCTGGGGGTGTAGCTCAGAGGTAGAATGCCCCTGAGTTCAATCCCCAGTACCGCAAGAAAAAAAAAAAAAAAAAAAAAAAAAAAAAAAAAAAAAAAAAAAAAAAAAAAAAAAAAAAAAAAAAAAAAAAAAAAAGGAAATGAGCCATCATATCATCCTGGTCCTCCCACTGAGGGATTCCTCTCTAGTCTGTTCTTGAGGGCTTGGTGGTCCTGGCCTCTGTTTCTGAGGAAAGACAGGCACAAGCTTGTGATGAGTTTGGGGCACTTTCAGGCATTTTGCAATATGATGACACCCAGATTGTTAATCCAGAAATAGATTTAGTTCATAACAAGAGAAGAATCTAATTTTGATGGGATCAAAGAAGAAAAGAGAGGAATTTAAGGCTTGGCGAATGAAGTATCTGAAACTCTGGGTAGATTTTTAATAAGTTCTGAGCATATGTCAGCATATTACTTTAAAGCCCTAAGGATGGTCTTGGGTTGGATAAGAGGTCAGTGTCTCCAAGTAAATGATGTTGGTGGAACAGGCAGGGTGGGTATGTGGATGTCACATGGTATGGGAGAAGCAAGTTCAAGAATCAGCTCTTATTAAACTATACTATCTTTGGATAAGGACTTGCATTGACTCCTGAAGTCAGTAACTTCGTATCCATGTATGTCCACTTATTTTATTTTATTTATTTTTTTTGCGGTACTGGAGATTGAACTCAGGGACATTCTACCTCCGAGCTATACCCCCAGCCCTATTTTTTTATTCTTTATTTTGAAACAGGGTCTCACTAAGTTGCAGAATGCCTCACTAGGTAGCTGAGACTGGCCGTGAACCAGGATCCTCCGGTCTCAGCCTCCCAAATGCTGGGATTACAAGCATGCGCCACCAAGCCCGGCTTCACTTATTTTATAAAAGAGAGATAACATATAGAAACCTGTACTCATTTTCTTTTCTTCTTCATTTCCCTGTATATGACACTTTCCTTGTCAACCAGAAGACCCCATTTGCCTTAAGGAAAATTAGAATTATTATATAAATGCAAAGAAAGAAAACCTTTGATTTCCAGAGAAGGATTTTTAAATCCACAGAAACATAGTATCCTTGAAAACTTGTAAATTTTAGAGAGAAAAGGGATTTTTTTTTTTTTTTTGTAATACTGGAGATTGAAATCAGGGCTTCACACATGATGCTAGGCAAGTGTTTCACCACTGAGCTACATCCTCAGCTCTTTAATTTTTTTTTCTTTTCTTTTCTTTTTTTTTTTTGCAGTACTGGGGTTTGAACTCAGGAGCATTCTATATTGAAGTCACACCCCCAGCCCTATTTTTTATTCTTTATTTTGAAACAAGGTCTCGCTAAGTTGCAGAGAGCCTCACTAAGTAGCTGAGACTGGCCGCGGACCTGTGATCCTCCTGTCTCAGTCTCCCAAGTACTGGGATTACAAGCATGAGCCACTATGCCCTGCACATTTTTTTTTTTTCATTTTGAGACAGGATGATGCTAAATTGCCCAGGCTGGCCTAGAACTTGTAATCCTCCTGCCTCAGCCTCCCAGGTAGCTGGAAATACAGACATATGTGACCACACTCAGCTCTAAAAAAAGGGATAAAGGGATTTCTTTTTTTTTTTTTTTTTTTTTTTTTTTTTGCAGTACTGGGGATTGAACTCAGGGGCGTTCAACCTCTGAGCTATACCCCCAGTCCTATTTTTTATTCTATATTTTGAAACCGGATCTCACTAAGTTGCGGAGTGCCTCATTAAGTAGCTGAGGCTAGCTGCGAACCCAGATCCTCTGGTGTCAGCCTCCCAAATGCTGGGATTACAAGTGTGCGCCACCACGCCCGGCCTAGAAAAGGGATTTCTAAAGCTTCAAATACTTCCTTTTCTGTTGATCAATTCAAACCTAGAAATTGTAAAGATAGCCGGGTGTCGTGGCACACACCTGTAATCCTAGTACTTGGGAAGCTGAGATAGGCGGAGCTCAGGTTTGAGGACAACCTCAGCAACCTAGCAAGACCCTGTTTCAAAACAAAAAATAGAATAGGGCTGGGAGTGAAGCTTGGAGGCGGAATGCCCCTGGGTTCCATCCCCTAGTACACAACATACATACACACCCATACGGATATTCGTTCTCAGCCTCTGGACTGCAAAATATACATTATTTCTAATTGTGGAATTTCAGGTGCAGGTAAGATTTTTTTTTTTCCTCTCAATTTTTCTACTCCTCTGAAAGCATTGCACTAACAATATCCTAGATATGATTGTACTTTCATGTAAATTAGTAAATTTTCAATATTAATTACAGCTCCTATAAAACATTAGCAGGCACTCTTGGCTTTTCTACATTTCTGCATTTGACTTTCTGAATACCATCTGTCTGTATGATAATTGCTTTCTAAGGTAGTAATTATACTGATGAAAAGAATCTAGACTGCTCATAAAGATAATTGTCGATTACATTTACCAGCAAATACAAAGATGTACTTCTTCTTGTTTTATATATTTAATACCAAATGGTATGAATGAGGAAGAAGATGGCTGTGATGATCAATTTGGACAGTCTGTTGCCTGAGTAGAATAGACATTCACCACTGGGGAAAGAAGCACTTCTCTGTTACCTTTATGCATTGCTGGTCTGTCATGTAGCACAGGTTTCTACACTGAGAACATATCGATGTATTATCCAAAAAAAGGTGAGCTTGGATCCTGAAACTCACATTGAATTATAAAAGCAAATGTGATCCCAGGGTATATTAGTTAGCAAGATGGCTGTCTGGGAGTACACCCACGAGGGCTGTAAAGGGCACATGCTATGCAGGTGAGGCAGGGCAGAGGACCTGGGAACAGGAAGGGCTAAAAGAGGTCATCGGAGCTGAGCATGGTGGTGTAAGCAAGCGTGTAATCCCAGTACTCGAGAGGTTGAGAGAGCAGGATCATAGGTTCGTGGCTAGCCTGAGCAACTTATGAGTCCCTCTGCACCTTAGTGAGAACCTGTGAGAACCAGGTGGGGGAGGAGAGTTATGGCGCACACTGTATTGTGCTAAGTATACGTAGGAAAAGTTCATTGTTACCACTATTATTACTTGTTATAATACGCCCTAATAGCAATGCAGACTGCTTTGTCATTCACCTGGTTGGTGACTTAATTTCAATTTAATACCAAATGGTATGAATGAGGAAGAAGATGGCTGTGATGATCAAGATATTTTAGACCTAAAATATCAAGCACTTGCTATCAAACATTTTTTTTTTTTTTTTTGCGGTACTGGGGATTGAACTCAGGGGCATTCTACCTCCGAGCTATACCCCCAGCCCTATTTTTTATTCTTTATTTTGAAACCGAGTCTCACTAAGTTGCGGAGTGCGTCACTAGGTAGCTGAGGCTAGCCGCGAACCCAGATCCTCCGGTCTTGTAATCCCGAATGCTGGGATTACAAGCGTGCGCCACCATGCCCGGCTCGCTATCAAATATTTTAACAATCATATTAAAAAAAAAAAAAAAAAAAAAAAAAAAAAAAAAAAAAAAAAAAAAAAAAAAAAAAAAAAAAAAAAAAAAAAAAAAAAAAAAAAAAAAAAAAAAAAAAAAAAAAAAAAAAAAAAAAAAACATGATTTAAAACAGGTGCAGTGACTCATACCTGTAATACCAGGGCTTGGGAGGCTGAGACACAGGTCATAGGTTCAACCTGGTCTCAGCAACTTAGTGAGATCCTGTTTCAAAACAGGTGCAAGCGTGTAATCCCAGTACTTGGAAGGTGGAGACAGGAGGGTCAAAGGTTTGAGGACAGCCTCAGTAAGTAGTGACATTTTCATCAACCTAGCAACATCCTGTTTAAAAAAACAAACAAACAAACAAACAAAAAACCCAAAAACTAGGGATGGGGGTGTAGCTCGGAGATAGACAGTCCCTGGATTCAATACCCTGCATCAATCAATCAATCAATCAAACAAACAAACAAACAAAAAATAAATATATATAAAAAATTAAAGAAAGAGGGATAGTGTGAGGGTGTAGCCTGGAGATAGAATACCTCTGGGTTTAATCTCCAGTACCACAAAAACAAAAACAAAAAACAAACAGAACAACAAAATATTCATGATTTAAAGACATTATTTATAGGCCTAGAGGGAAAAAAAAAGAAAAAACCTTTATTTTCCCTCTGAAGTTTCCTGAATTTGTTCTGTCTTTTCTTTGGTGGGAAATGGTGGTGCTATGTACAAGTAGATCTGTTGTGAGAGGTGTTTACAGATGCTTTTAGATATTTACTTAGATCCTTGAGGTCCAAGAATCCTGCAGGTATGAATTGCATTAGAAGAGAGGGGAGATAGAGATGGGGAGGGAGATTATCTATCTATCTATCTATCTATCTATCTATCTATCTATCTATCTATCTATCTATCTTTCATATCTATCTATCATCTATCTACCCATATGTGGATTATATATAATGCAGGGTTCTGGGAAGGGAAGTACTAAATAAAGGGACTGACATCATCATTGCCTGGTATCAGGAGGTACAGTTTCACCAGTCTATAGCATAATTCCATTTGGGCCAAGTAATTACAATGATGACACCACACTATAATTTCTAAAGCACAAGAGGAAATGAGGGCTTGAACAATACTGCAAGGCTGGGAGTTAGGAGACGAGACAGTTCTGCTGCTATCGGAGCCTTGAGTTGTTTCTGAACTATAATTGTGACATCCACTGGGAACATGGTGTGCTGCCAAATAGCACAGTCTAGGTGCCGGCGGTTCAGCTGGCAAAGCTCCCACCTCTGCGCAGGCTCTTTGTTCTGCCATGCAGGCTCTAGACCATGACAATGAAACATTACTCTGCGTGGCCATTTGTCTGAAAAACAGCTTTAAAACTGTACCAGCTTTATGGTTCAGCAATTGGAACATTTAGGCAAAATCTGAACCTAGACTTTAAGACATCTGCTAGGGGAAAAATGACTTAGCAAAATTAAATTTCAAATCAGTATCACTCACCATATGGGAAACAACAAATTCAGCAAAAGGCAAGGCAAAACTGAAATCCACCTTCAAAGCTAACCCTTGGGCTGAGTGCAGTGGTGAATGCCTGTAATTTTAGTACTTGGGAGGCTGAGACAGGAGAATTGCAGATTGGAAGCCAGCCTTAGAGAGGCTCTCAGCAACTTAGCAAGACCCTATTTAGGGCTGAGGGTACAGCTTGGAGGTAGAATGCCCCAGATTTTATCCCCAGCACCATTTAAAAAAAAGCTAACCCAGCCGGGTGTGGTGGCACATACTTTTAATCCTAGCATTTGGGAGGCTGAGACCAGAGGATCCAGGTTCGTGGCCAGCCTCAGCTACTTAGTGAGGCACTCCGCAACTTAGTGAGACCCTGTTTCAAAATAAAGAATAAAAAATAGGGCTGGGGGTGTAGCTCAGAGGTAGAATGCCCCTGAGTTCAATCCCCAGTACCACAAAAAAAAAAAAAAAAAAGCTAACCCTTGTATCCTAGATCATCCTTGTACCCTATACCAATTTTAACCTCTAATTTATCTGAACAGGGTGGTCAGCAAAACGTCTTGTTAGATTTTTTTTTTCTTTTTTTGTTCATTAAATTTTTATAAATAGAGATGAGCTACTGGTTCCAGTGTTTCCCACAACTTGATTCAGAGAAACACTGTTTTTTAGTCTTTGCCTGGAAAAATTAGATTCTTGGGAGGGGGAGGAAGGAGCCAGCCTTCAAGGTGGGTAGGTTGGGTGAGGAACAGGAGGAGGGGTGGGAGGGTGTGGCCAGGAGCAGAGCAGCCCCGATTGGCTAATACCCCAAGCAGCGCCAGGCAGGGTGGGAGGGAAGAACAGCCAGACCATGAGTTCCTGCAGTGGCTCAGCCCAGCCATTTCATTTTGCCCCAGGGAGCTATAAGCTTTCAGAAGCAAATATTTATCCAGTACTTCCTATGTGCAAAACAGAGAAACAAAGAGCGGCAACAAAGAGTAAAACGAAGAAAAGTATGTACAAAGATGGCAGTGGTCACCTACAAGGTCATATTTGTCCAAGGAATGGTAGAGACTAAAGTGACTTGGAATGATTTTGAGCATGAGCCATCTTTTGTCTTACTGACTTTATTGAGTTCAACTAAATTAAACTTATTAATATACTGTAATTATAATTAATAAAGTTAAACTACCTATTGAAATGCACACATTTATTTAATAAGCCATTAATGTGGGCATAGCTTTTATGTGACATGATTTTATATATTACTAAGTGCAATTGATATTTGAAGCTAACTCTAGCTTCAAATTATGTTTTACTAAAGCCATAGGCAGATGCTGCCAAGAAAATCATGTCCACCTTGGCCCTGATTGTGTCCTCCATTCCTTTTGTCCAGCTGGCAAAACAATATTTGCTGAGATTCTCACATGTTGAGTGGCTCCTTTATAACTTCAAACCTTAGGGAGATCCCCACATGCAATAGTTACTGGAATTATTTTTTTGACTGAGGGAATATATACTTCTATAAAGCTGTTGTAAAGTCAAGAATGTTATTCTATATCACATTTGAAAGTAGTAGGAAATGTAGGAGTAAGACATATCTGCTATAGTCTGAATCTGGAGTGTCCACCAAGGTGCATGTGTTAAAGGCTGTCCCCAGCCTATGACACTTTTGGGAGGTGATAGAACTTTTAAGAGGTGAGGCCTAGCCAGGGATGGTGGCGCATGCTTGTAATTCCAGTACTTGGAAGGCTGAGACCGGAGGATCCGGGTTTGCGGCCAGCCTCAGCTACTTAGTGAGGCCCTCCACAACTGAGTGAGACCCTGTTTCAAAAATAAAGAATAAAAATAGGGCTTGGGGTGTAGCTCAGAGATAGAATGTCCCTGAGTTCCATCCCCAGTACTGAAAAAAAAAAAAAAAAAAAGAGGTGAAGCCTCGTGGGAGGAAGTTAGGTCATTGGGGGTGTGTACTTGAAGAGAATATAGGGACATCCTCCTCCATCTCTCTCTCTCTCTTTGCTTCTTTTTTTTTTTTTTTTTTTCGGTACTGGGGATTGAACTCAGGGGCATTCTACCTCCGAGCTATACCCCCAGCCCTAGTTTTTATTCTTTATTTTGAAACCGAGTCTCACTAAGTTGCGGAAGGCCTCACTAGATAGCTGAGGCTGGCCACGAACCCGGATCCTCCGGTCTCAGCCTCCCGAATGCTGGGATTACAAGCGTGCGCCACCACGCCCGGCTTCTCTTTGCTTCTTGGTTGCTATGAGATGAGTAGCTCCTCTGCCATAATGTTCTGCCTTACCACAGGCTAAAAATCCATGGAGACAACTAGCTATGGACTGAAACCATGAGCCAAAATAAAATTTTCCTCCGTATAAGTTGGTTATCCCTGGTATTTTGTTACAGCAACAGAAAGCTGGCTAACACAATATCATTTGGCTAATGATAATGAAGGGGGATCATGCAGATTCACAGACCACTTTATTGTAATGTAAGACCCCAGAGAACAACCACTCCTGCAAAGTTTTGAGAGGATTGCACTTTTAGTTGAATGCTGAGGGAAGACTCTTCTATCTGCAGTCCTAATTCCTTCCTGAATAGCATTCACACCCCAAATAAGATTTCAACTGTTTAAATCAGAACCTCATCCCCCATCATATTTATGCTTGGCCTAATGAAATGGTATAAAAGAAGAACTCAGTATAAAATGCATTGCCTAGGGTAAGATGGAGCTCTTTCCTGGGCTTGGATAGTAGTTGATGCCTTCAGGTCCCTGCCCAGCTGGCATTGAGGAGCTTCTAGCATCCATGGCTGCTCCTTGTGACATGGCCCTGCACTGGGCTGGTTGGTACCAGGTACATGCTTGACCCAACTGAACTGTTTCAATTTTTACCTTGGGATTTGAAACTCAGAGCTGAGAGGCACAGAGTCTATGAGTCACATTGATGGCAACTTTCTAAAGAGGAAGACCATGAGCTTTAATTCATTCTTGACTTCCATGGCCTACTCCAGTATCCTTCCAGTAACTCTCCATCCCCCCCTCTTGTTCCTTAGACTAGCCAGAATGAGCTCAGTTATTTGCAATCCTATAAACCTTAATTATGTAAGTCTTCAGGGTAGAAAAGTGAACTATCCTGTTTTGGACTCTTAAGTCAGTCACTGAAAATTTTAAGGATTCTTATAATTAGTAGTTGCAGTCCATTTATGCCTTAGGAAGTCATGGTATTTGGATTAATCCAGCAGGAGCCTGAGTAAACACTTACCCAACCTATGACCAACCTTGTGTTTTCTTAGAGGTGGGTGGGGCATGGCTGTACTTTCTTTTGGCCACTCCCAACTTCCCTAAGACTTTCCTATGTGCAGAAAATTCCTTTGCTGTCTCCATAGCAAGCTCAATTAATGTCTTGGCATCACTAAACTTGACCGGGCTTATTCGGCTAAATGTCACTTTTAAAGGAGAGCTGAGCCTCTTGTTTCTTCCCTTAACTATCAGGGCTCGTTTTTGAAGGGAAGAGTAAAAAAAATAATGATAATAAAATAAATAAATAAATAAATTTAAAAGTGCTCTATTTAAAGGACTAATCTTATGTTGGTCAATGGAAAAATGTGTAGAAATGTGATTTTTTTTTTAAACCAGCATACAGTTGCATACATATTGTAATGATACTACATAATACAAAATACTCATGTAGAAAGATTTCAAAAGAACTAGACCAGAATGCTAATAAATATTGTGAAGGAGTGATGGGGTTCCATCATTTGTTCAGTTTCCATAATGTGGTATTATTATGTCTATAATAATCTTTGAATAGGACTCAGAAAGAATAAGTAAATATGCCTGATCTACTTTGAAATAAAAAAATAAAAAGAGAGAGAAGGAAGGGGATGGAGGGAAAGAAGGGAGATAAAGGAAAAGTGGAATTAATTCTCTAGTATTGTTAGATTGTCAGGGTAGAAAACCCTGGTATCACTGTCTTGAAAAACTTTAAACTGTGAGTCTTTGTCTTGCAGTACTAGAAGATTTTCATGCTTCTCTTCAGTTTATGAATGACCAGTTTGTCAGCATTTTAAAAAAAAAATGGCATAGAAACTAATGTACTCTTTTTTTTTCTTCCCCAACATAACTGTTTGAAATGCCTGATACCCCTAGGGATGAGCAGCTGCTTCTCAGAGAACTGACACAAACTTTAGGTTGTAAGGTTATTTGGCAGACTTGTCCACTTTATCTGTTTGTCTCAAAAATAATTAAGCTATATGGACAACAAAGATATGTAAGAGAGTACTTGCCTCGCATGTGCAAGGTCCTGGGTTCAATCCCTAGCAACACACAAACACACACACAAACACACACACACACACACACACACACACACAAAGATATGAAAGTGAAAATTCCCTCTAGGCTCAAAAGGAAATGAGAAAAAATTGGCATACATAAGGAACCTCTTTCTAAATGCTCCCTCTTTTAGAACTTTAATGTAAATTTATTACCTCAAGAAATGTTTTAGAAGTTTAAAAAATATTCAACAAGGCTAGTGTGGTGGCACATGCCTGTAATCCCAGTACTTGAGAGACTGAGACAGGAGGATTGCTAATTCAAGGTAAGCTTCAGCAACTTAGTGAGGTCTTCAGGAACTTAGTGAGACCCTGTTTCAAAATAAAAAATAAAAAGAGCTGGAAGTGTAGCTCAGAGGTAGAATACCCCTGGATTCAATCCCCAGTACCAAAAACAAAACAAAACAATGACATATGTAATGTATCAAGGTTGCTATATATTTTATTGTTTAAACTAATACTTTCTGCCTTATAGTGTGTGTGTGTATATATATATATATATATGTATATATATATATATATTCACATATATGCAACTAACTCAATGCATATGAGAAACAATAAAGTTAAGCTATTCAATAAGAATTAGAGCTAATTGGTTTTTACAAATGATCTAGCCCAGTGCTGTCCAGGACAATTTCTTGAAATGAAAATATTCTCAGTAGCCATTGGCCTTATATGATCACTTGAAATATAGGTGGTGTGGTTGAGGAACTAAAATTTTAACTTAATTTCAGTTAAATGGCATACATGGCTGGTATTGTGTTGACAATTCAGTTCTAGACCATCAAGCTTATTTGGTAGAGAAAGAAATGGTGGCACAAGCCTGAAATTCCAGTAGTTGGGAGGCTGAGACAGGAGAATCACAGGTTTGAAGCCAGTCTCAGTAACTTAGTGAGATTCTTAGCAACTTGGTGAGACCTGTTTCCAAGTAAAAAATAAAATAAGGCTAAGGGGTGTAGCTCAGAGGTAGAAGACTCCTGGGTTCTATCCACAGTACCCCCCCCCAAAAAAAAGACTGAGGCTGAGAGCCAGGCATGGTGGTACATGCCTGTAATCCTAGTACTTGGGAGACTGAGACAGGAGGACAGCAGGTTGGAGTTCAGTCTCAGCTACATAATGAGATTCTGTTTCAAAACAAAACAAACAAACAAAAAAGGGCTAGGGGTATAATTCAGAGTTAGTAAGCTCCTGGGTTCAATCCCTAGCACCAAAAAATAAGAAATAGATAGATGATGAGCCGGGCGTGGTGGCGCAAGCTTGTAATCCCAGCATTCGGGAGGCTGAGACCAGAGGATCCGGGTTCGCGGCCAGCCTCAGCTACCTAGTGAGGCACTCTGCAACTTAGTGAGACACGGTTTCAAATTAAAGAATAAAAAATAGGGCTGGGGGTATAGCTCGGAGGTAGAATGCCTCTGAGTTCAATCCCCAGTACCGCAAAAAAAAAAAAAAAAAAGAAATAGATAGATGATGATGATGATAGACAGATAGATAGATAAATAGATAAAAAGATAGAGCTGAAAAGTACATGATACAATGTTAATATTTTCATACAATTTCCATTACAGAAAGATTTAGGTGGGGGGGAAGACAAGTAAGTTGGATACATTAGTATTTTAAGACTACTTACTGATTCAACCTTTATCTGGATTCTTAAAATACCTAGAAACTGCCTGCCTGCCCGCCCAGCAGGGTGATGTGCAAGATTACCCAGCTAGGTCACACCCCTCGAGCCCAGGCTGACCCTCACACTAATACCTTTCACAGCACTTCATAGTTTTGGAAGGTTGTTCACATATACAGTATCTTCTTGTTTTCTCTTTTCAACAACTATATCAGTTTGGAAGAGAAAGTTTAATTATCTCCACCTTATATCTGAGGTCCACATGATTATCTCAGGCGCACTTCACTAGTAAGTACAACTGCTGGAGAAGAAAGTCTTGACTCTTGGAGCACCTCTCTTTGTTATTCTTAGCATTCATCTGAGTCCCTGAGAAGGGTTAAAGACTGGTAGATTGCCTTAGTATTTAGGGCAAATTAGGGGAACCCCATGGAGCAGGAGCATCGCTGGCAAAAGTCAAGGGGAAGACCATACAGTTTCAGAATCAAGGAGATAGAGGATTTGTAACAGTCTCTTGAACTTGCTGGAATTATAACTTGGGCAACTTACTTAGCCTCCTTACACATCACTTTCTTCACTGGTAAAATGAGACTAACGGTGGTACCTAGTAGAGGTCTTGTACAGATTAAATGCAACGAGTCATGGGATGTGCTTTGTTCAGGGCATTTAGGAACTGGTCAGTACAGTGACTTATAATTATGAATATTAATAAAGAAAGAAATAAGTTGTGTTTTGATTGCTACATGGGCCTATTTCCAGATTCAGAACTAGGAGGCAGTAACTTTGGTTTTAACCTGCTTTAGAATGCTATGTAATCTTTCTGCGTTTCCCCCAAGTTCTTCCTTTCCTTTATAGTTCTCTAAGTTCTTTCTTCCACTACTACATTATCAGGAAAATGAAATTGTTTCCATTCTGGAATATCTTCTTCATTGCCTTAACCTTAGCGGGATTCTAAACTTGTTAGCGCTTAGAAACTCTGATTGACCTTTTGATGTCCACCAGCCTCGTGGGAACAGCAGTGTAGAACTGCATGCCCAGTTCAAAGGAACATATTTTGACAATGTTTCCTAAAATTAAACTCTTTCTCTACATGGGAACATTCTCCCCCATCCCCTGAGTCCTCCCATCCTTACCACTGTTAAAAATTGAGTCATTGTCAAAATAGATGAGAGAAATCAGCTGTACATACAGCCAGAATTTGCATCCAGCAAATCCTCCCTTCTCCTTCTCTGGTCTCCCATGATCTACAGCCATGAGCTCTAGAATGTTCAAAATGAATCCAAGAAATTTTGTCCTCAAGAGTATCAGGGCATACTGGTGCATGCCTGTAATTCCTGTACTTGGGAGGCTGAGAGAGGAGGATCACAGGTTCAAGACCAGCCTCAGCAACTTAGCAAGACTCTCAGTAACCTAGTGAGACCCTATTTCAAAATTAAAAATACATAAACAGCTGGGCGTGGTGGCGCACGCTTGTAGCTTGTAATCCCAGCATTTGGGAGGCTGAGACTGGAGGATTCCGGTTCTCGGCGAGCCTCAGCTCAGCTACTTAGTGAGGCACTCTGCAACTTAGTGAGACCCTGTTTCAAAATAAAGAATAAAAAATGGGGGTATAGCTCGGAGGTAGAATGCCCCTGAGTTCAATCCCCAGTACCAAAAAAAAAAAAAAAAAAAAGAATACATAAACAAATAAGGGTTGGGGGTGTAGCTGGGAGGTAGCCCTGGATTCAGTTCTCAGCACCAAAAAGAAAAAAAAAATGTTATCATTTGCATCCATAGATTTCCTCCCTAATGCTTAACCCTAGTGAGAAAACAATACCAAAATCCCTTAACTTCTACATTAAAAAAAAAAAAAAAGAAAAATCAAAGAGCATTGTGAGTTAAAATGAAATGCAAATGATAACCCATTCTTTATCTGGTAAGAACAAATACACAACACTGGGAAACTGTAAAAGTAGCATCCAGGGAGGTAAACCTTTGTTCTATAATCTGAGTGAGCACAGTTCAGCCCAATTCCGTCACCATTCTTTAAAATTTATTTTTATTTTGAAGCAGAGTCTTGCTAGGTTGCTGAAGCTGGTCTCGAGCCTGTGATCCTCTTGCCTCAGCCTCCCAAATACCAGGTTTACAGATATGTGCCACCACACCCTGACAGCTAATCACTATCCTCGTAAAGGCACTTTGGATTAATCTATCTTTCCTGTGTGGACTATTCAAATATATAGAATGGTTGTAAAATGCTTTGGCTAATATGGATGAGGACAAGAGAAAAATGTAGTACTGTTGGGGCCTCACTCTCAACAGAATACAACAAATATTTAATAATTATTTTCATTCATGAAATGCCATCTTATTCATTCTAGTTAGAGATTATATTTTGTTCCTGTTAAAAAATAATTGCATCAAGCTGGGCGTAGTGGCACATACCTACTTGGGAGGCTCAGACAGGAGGATGGCAAGTTGAAGTCTAGTGCACAGTAATTTAACAAGACCTTGTTAAAAAAAAAAAAAAAAATTAGGGCCTGGCGTCATGGCTCACATTTGTCATCCTGTTACTTGGGAGACTGAGACAGGAGGATTGCAGGTTTGCAGCCAGCCTCAGCAACACTGTGAGGCCCTCTACAACTTAGTGAGATCCTGTTTCCAAATAAAAAAATAAAAATAGGACTAGGGGTGTAGCTCAGAGGTACAATGACCCTGGGCTCCATCGCCAGACACACACACACACACACACACACACACACACACACACACACACACACTCTCTCACACACACACAAATGATGATGATGATGATGATGATGATGATGATGATGATAATTAAAAGGGCTGGAGGTGTAGCTCAGAGGTAGGATACCCCTGGGTTCCATCTCCAGTACCACACACACACACACACACACACACACACACAAAAAAAAAAAAAAAAAAAAAAAATCAAAGGGGCTGGGGTTGTAGCTCAGCAGTAGAATGCCTCAGAGCAAAAGTGCAGATAAATACTTATAAAGCTATTTTTAGCAATCTGGAAAAAAAATATTCTACTTAAACACGGTGTTAAATGTAACCAGGACCGCAGCAACTTTGATCTCTTCATAGGTCAATTAAATAAAAAGCTCTAGTTCACATTTACAGATTAAAGTGCCAACTGGGACTGGCCTTTTAAACAGTGTCCATCACAGGACATGAGCTGACTGGGTTACAGAACGTTGATGCTCATTCCGCCCAGCACAACTGCTGACAAAGCAACACAAAGACCTGGGCATTACCCTGAAGGATGGCATATGATTAATACAGTGAGAAAGGCCACTCTGGGTCCACACTCTGGTTGCTCACCAGCCATATGACCTTGAGTCTCTAAACTATGCTTGTGCCACATGGAAAATAGAAATAATCATAGCATTTCTTTCCTTATCACAAGTGCTGTAAATCTCTTTGTAATGGGAAGTCCTTATACAAGCAGAAGATGCTATTATTATTTGTAGAATAAATGCTAAGGAATTTTTTTTCTTTTTTTGCAGTACTGGGGATTTTGCAGTACTAAGGATTTTGCAGTACTGGGGATTTTGCAGCCCTAAGTAGCTGAGGCTGGCCTCGAACCTGGATCCTCTGGTTTCAGCCTCCCAAATATTGGGATTACAAGCTTGAGCCACCTTGCCTGGCTTAAGGATTTTTTTTTCTAATAGTTGCTCTTGTGTGTTTGTTATGTTTTTGCCCTGGGTGCAGTTTAAAAAAATGTAACCTGCACTTCTGTTATGATGGCATTTAGACCTGTACTTCATCAAAACCAGGGGCAAAATTGTGTCAGTTCTTCTTCCATATTGAAATAGAAATCCCCTACGTCTCCAGCGGTACGTTACCACCGACAAATACCCAGTTATAATGAATTACCATGAAGCCATGTGGATGGCCACTCTATAATGATCCTTCCACATAAATTACATTAAAAACAGCACTGTGCAACACCTGTTAGACAAGGCTGGCTTTTAGAGAAGTTATTTGTAGCTGAGAGATTGGAAAGGAAAAGAGGTGGTTGTGGTACAGGCAGCTGGCTCCTGATGAGCTGTAGAACATCAATGAAAAATAGGCCAAGCAATGCTTTGCTTTTATTTTACATCTATCCCTTTGTGCTGCACAGCTGAGTTGTAAATTTTAAAACCACAAACACAGAGATACTTAATCCTTTTTTTCTCTTTCCATTGAATTAGGCTTTAGTTTGAAAATCACACAAGATCTCAGATATTGTCTGAAAGATTAAGCCAGGTGCAGAGAGAAGCCCTTCAATTAGCATGGTCTTGTGGAAGGGGTCATCTTTTTGGATCTGTATCGTGATGAATGAATTTCTCAGCAGTTCAAATACTGAGGGGGAAATGCCATGTTTAGGAGAAATCAAGGCTATAAAACACTTAGACTCGTGACCGATAACAGGAAAAGGAGAAAGGAATGGGTCATTGGGGAAAGTTAGTTCAGATTCAGTCTGGGTTGGTACTAAGCTGCAAAGACCAACTTTGCAAAGCCCTTAAATCTTTACTGAGACTCTGGGTATCAGGTTGGAAGATCAGCCTCCAGGCCATCAGCAAACTTTCTATGCTGCTCAGGGAAACAAGATAAACCAAACCAAGATGAAAAATAATGTTTTACTCCTCTAAGAGTTCATACAAATCTATTTTGTTCAGGACTTTAAACAGAAAAATATCTAGTTTCCTGAGATAAAATGCAGAGTTGCTGCACAAACCACAGATGAGAAGAGAGCAAGGGAGGTCTTCCTGCTGAAGGAGGCTGTTGGAGGGCCCTTGGGAAGAGTGCAATTTCCATCTATTTCTTATGGGGAGAAGAGGAGAACTCTTGCTTGTTTTTCTAAATAGCTATGCTCATTAAATCTCTGGTAGTTTCAACTCAAACATGGCCTTAGCTCCTAGAACCTGGGGAAAAATAAAGAAAATGTCAATGTATTTTGAGTAAATTTCTTTTGCTTGGAGTGACTATTTAAAAATGTTGAGGCTGATATCCACTTCCAGAAATAAACCATTCCAGACCCTTTCTCTGGAATCATTGGAATCATATTCTCATTCATTGTCTCTCTCTCTCTCTCTCTCTCTCTCTCTCTCTCTCTCTCTCTCTCTCTCCTTTCTCTCTCTCTCTCTCTCTCTCTCTCTCTCTCTCTCTCTCTCTCTCTCTCTCTCTTTCTCGCACTGGGAATTGAACCCAGAGGCATTCTACCTCCCAGCCCTATTATATTCCTATTATATTTTTATAGAGCTGTACCCCAAGTCCTATTTTATTTTTTACTTAGAAACAGGGTCTCACTAAGTTGCAAAGGGCCTTAGTAAGATGCTAAGACTGGCCACAAACCTGTGATCCTTCTGTCTCAGCCTCCCATGTACTGGGATTTACAGGTATGTGTCACCATGCCTATAACCCTACTTCTCTAAATAAACCTCAAATATTAATATATTATATATATATATATGTATATACAAATACTTTAGGAATATACATGGACAAGATTCATGCATGTTGATACAGGATAACCTTCAATAACCAGGAAACTATTGTGTGTGCTCAGTTTGGCATTTCCACTTTTTTGGTGAAGTGGATTGAACCCAGCCAGAGGCTCTGTACCACTGAGGCCCTTTTTTTTTTTTTTTTTTTTTGCGGTACTGGGGATTGAACTCAGGGGCATTCTACCTCCGAGCTATACCCCCAGCCCTATTTTTTATTCTTTATTTTGAAACCGAGTCTCACTAAGTTGCAGAGTGCCTCACTAGGTAGCTGAGGCTGGCCGTGAACCCAGATCCTCCGGTCTCAGCCTCCCGAATGCTGGGATTACAAGTGTGTGCCACACGCCCGGCTTTGGCCTTTTAAATTTAATTTAATTTTTTAAATTTTGAGATAGAAGCCAGGTGTGATGGCTCAGGCTTGTAATCTCAGTACTTGGGAGGCTGAGACAGGAGGATTGCAGCTTCGTGGCCAGCCTTTGCAATTTAGTGAAACCCTCTGCAACTGAGACCCTGTTTCAAACTAAAAAATAAAATAGGGCTGGAGGTAGAGCTCAGAAGTAAAATGTCCCTGAGATCAATCCCCAGTACCAAAAAAAGAAAAAAAGAAAAAAAAAAAAAAGAAAAAAAGAGAAAAGAAAAGAAAAATTGAGCCAGGGTCCCACTATATTGCTCAGGCTGACCTTGAATTTGTGATACTCTATTGGGGACTGATCCCAGGGACCTTCTACCTCTGAGCTAGCTATATGTCCAGTCCTTTTGTTTAAAAAAAGGGTGTTGCTAAGTTGCTGAAGGTCTTGCTCAATTGCTTAGGCCTCAAACCTGTGATCCTCCTTTCTCAGCCTCCCATGTACTAGTATTACAGGCATTTGCCACCACACCTGGTTGTGTACTTGTTCTTTAGAAACTTCTTGAGCTGGTCTAAGCAAGATAACTGACCCTGGACCCACCCATGGGTGGGTAGACGGTCTTTTAGAGGTCCTAATCTGAAAAACTGTTTATTACTGGAAGATCCCAGGGTCATGAGCACAAAGAGTGAGACAATATTAAAACAAACCTCAAGAAATTTCTTTTTTTTTTTTTTTTTTGCAGAATTGGGGATTGAACTCAGGGGCATTCTACCTTCGAGCTATACCCCCAGCCCTATTTTTTATTCTTTATTTTGAAACCAAGTCTCACTAAGTTGTGGAGTGCCTCACTAGGTAGCTGAGGCTGGCTGCGAACCCGGATCCTCTGGTCTCAGCCTCCCGAATGCTGGGATTACAAGTGTGGGCCACCACGCCCGGCAAGAAAATTTTTTTTTGTTTTTTGTTTTTTTAAATGCATTGATAAGTCTATGTACTTATTAACTGGTCCAGACAATAGTAACAGCTAATTGAGAGTTGCTTAAAATCAGGATGGGCCTGGTTGGTTTTTTTTTTTTTTTTTGCTGTACTGGGGATTGAACTCAGGGGCATTCTACCTCTGAGCTATACTCCCAGCCCTATTTTTTATTCTTTATTTTGAAACCAGGTCTCACTAAGTTGCTGAGTGCCTCACTGGGTAGCTGAGGCTGGCTGCAAATCCGGAGCCTCTGGTCTCAGCCAAATGCTAAGATTACAAGCATGCACCACCACGCCTGGCTAAGAAAATTGTTTTGACCAACAAATATTTTTCAGGTTTTTCCTATGGTAGAGCACAAATAGGAGTACAAAAGTAAAAAACAAAACCAAAACCAAAAAACACACACTTATAATCCCAGCATTTGGGAGGCTGAGACCAGCCTCAGCTACCTATTGAGGCACTCTGCAAGTTAGTGAGACCCTGTTTCAAAATAAAGAATAAAAATAAGGCTGGGGGTATAGCTCGGAGGTAGAATGCCCATGAGTTGAGTTCAATCCCCAGTACCACAAAAAAAAAGCAAAAACAAAACAAAAACAAACAGACAAAAACAGCCAGGCTTAGTAACGCACGCCTGTAATCTCAGTACTCAGGAGGTTAGAAGGTTCATAGACAGTCTCAACAATTAAGAGTGACCCCTGTATCAAAATAAAATAAGGTTGGGGTTCTAGCTCAAAGGTAGAATGCCCCTAAGTTCAATCCCCAATACCAAAAAAAAAAAAAAAAAAAGTTGTAAATGGCTATGACAGGGAATAGCCTGGATTCTAGGATCTTTTTTTTTTTTTTTTTTGGTACTGAGGATTGAACCCAGTACCAAACTACACCCCTAGCCCTATTTTATATTCTTTATTTTGAAATAGGGCTTCACTAAGGTGTGGAGAGCCTCACTAAGTAGCTTAGGCTGGCCATGAACCCGGATCCTCCAGTCTCAGCCTCCCAAGTAATGGGATTACAAGCGTGCACCACCACGTCCGGCCTCCCCTCTTTTAAAGGTTCAAAGTGACCTTCATTATTGCCCATGCTCCTAGGATGGAGTGCGTGGCTTAAGCTGGAGACCAGTGAAGGACTTGTACTTCTTCATTATCTTAAATACTGAAATGCTGTAATCTTTAACTCTGGATTGCAATATGGTACAGGGACCTGAACAATGATGAGCCAGCTTCAGTAGAAAGAAAGGAATGGGCTCTGGTTCCCTCCCAGGACTAGCTAAAATAATTTCATTTGTTTGCTGATCTTGTATAATGGAAGCTCTAAGTCTGCTAATTGCTATATCCCCAGGGCCTGGCATGGTGTCTGCTTCATTCAACAGTTTCTAAATAAACAGCACTTGAATAGAGGAAGTATATATTTATTTACTTATTTACTTAGTGGTACTGAGGATAATAGGTGAGTGATTTTTAATAATCTAAAAGTAAATGTGGCCCATTCAATGTTCTGCAATAGGACCCATTGTTTTGGCATCTCTGTTTTTGGGGGGAGAAGTGAGAAGAAAGATGGGCAGACATGTAAGCAGATGAGAGAATTTGTGCCTCTCATTTTAGGCAAAGCAGTTAATAAGGCTCGGTATGGTGGCTCATGCCTGTAATCACAGTACTTGGGAGACTAAGACAGGAGGATCGCAGGTTCAAGACGAACCTCAGCAACTTATCGAGGCCCTCAGCAATTTTAGTGAGACCATTTCAAACTAAAAAATAAAATAGGGCTGAGGGTACAGCTCAGAGGTAGAATGCCCCTGGGTTCAATCCCAAGCACAAAAAAAAGCAGTTAAAAAGCAAATATTGAGTTTCTGCTGTGCATCAGGAAGCATGTGTTAGGTGCTGTTAAGATGATTAAATAAGTTACTGAGTTCTAAGAGCATATTGCCTACTGGGGTTGGAAGGTACAATATGAATTGGCAAAAGAACAAAAGGATTATATGATGATAAATGCAAAAGGAATTCCAAGAAGGAAATAGCCAGTATAAAATGCAAAAGTTGAGCTGGGCGTGGTAGCGCAAGCTCGTAATCCCAGCATTTGGGAAGCTGAGACTGGAGGATCCCGGTTCGTGGCCAGCCTCAGCTGCTTAGTGAGGCCCTCCACAACTTAGTGAGACTCGGTTTCAAAATAAAGAATAAAAAATAGAGCGGGGGTTGTAGCTCGGAGGTAGAATGCCCCCAGGTTCCATCCCCAGTACTGAACAAAAACAACAACAACAAAAAAATGCCAGAGTTTGGCTAAGCTTCATGGAAGAAGTAGGATCTGTGGCACATGGAGTCAGGGAATCTATAAAGAGAAGAAGGAAGGGCTTCACAGGCAGAAGAATGGGCAAGAATGAAATAAAAGAGGGACAAATGGCATAATCCTATACTTAGAAGACCCAAAAATCTCAACCAAAAGACTCCTAGAACTGATTAACAAATTCAGCCAAGAAGCAGGATACAAAATCAATCAACAAAAATCAGTAGTTTTCTATACACCAACCATGAATCCACTAAAAAAGAAACCCAGAAAACAATTTCATTCACAGTAACCTCGAAAACAATACAATACCTAGGAATAAATCTAACCAAGGAGGCAAAAGACCTCTACATTGAAAATTATAAAACACTGAAGAAAGAAATTAAAGATCTTAGAAAATGGAAAGATCTCCCCTCTCTTGGATAGACACAATAAATATTATCAAAATGGCCATTCCGCCGAAAGTGATCTACAGATTCAATGCAATTGCTATTAAAACACCAATGTCACTCTTCACAGACCTAGAAAAATCAGTCCTAAAATTCATATGAAAAAACAAAAGACCCAAAATAGCCAGAACAATTCTCAGCAATAAGAACCACACAGGAGGTATCACAATACCTCACTTCAAATTATACTACAGAGTGAGAGGTAATAAAAACAGCATGGAAGCTGGGCATGGTGGTGCATGTGGATCTCAGGTTCACAGCCAGCCTTAGCAACTTGATGAGGCCCTTCCCAATTTAGTGAGAGCATTTCAAAATAAAAAAAATATAACAGGACTGAGGGTATATCTCAGAGGTATTATTCCTTTGGGTTCAATCCTCAGTACCACAAAACAAAACAAAAACAGCATGATATGGGCACAAAAACAGACAGATAGACCAATGGAATAGAATAGAAGGTACAGAAACAAATTCACATACTTATAACCAACTGATTTTTGATAAAAATATCTAAAACATAAGCTGGGGAAAAGACAAAAGACAGATTTTACAACAAATGATATTGACAAAATTGATTACTCATTTGTAGAGAAATAGAATTAAACCTCAACCTTTCATCCTGAATGAAAGTCAAGTCAAGATGGATTAAAGACCTAGAAATTAGACCAGAGACTTTGAAATTACTAGAGGGCTTAGTACCAATACTCTAATACATAGGCATTGATAGAAATTCCTCAATAAGATCTCCACAGCTCAGAAAATTAAAATAAGAATTAATAAATA